>JASCZI010181260.1:207308-234455 GCA_036250425.1 Stylosanthes scabra | reverse complement strand
CTCAAGTGTTTTGCTTAGTATGTTTCCAAGGGCGTAAGTCAATTCTTACGTACTTATAAGGATCTTTTACTTTGCAAATACTCTTGTAAAAATAAATAACTTAATTATAAAAGATGAGAGATAGAGATACGATACACAAAGATATATAGTGGTTCGGCACAATCCTTGCCTACGTCCACTCTTTCTCAATCACGAATGAGAAGTTCCACTAAACCACCAAGCTTCAAGGTGCTTGACAAACCTTTACAACAAGAGCACTTGAATCTAACACCTCACGTTATCTTGATCACCAATGACTAACCCACTCCACTCGAAATAATTCCAACTTCATGATTTTCCCTTGAGTGTTTATCTTGGTATCCTCACCGACTATAGTGTTTATCAACGCTCACCGCCTTAGAGAATCACACTCTAAGATCACTCAAGATAAAATACAAGAATTTGTGTAGAGAAAGAATTACAACTCTCAAAATAGAGTAGATGAATACAATTGAAGCTCTATGAACTAATCTTTGGTTATCTCTCAAATATGTGCAAAAATTACTTTGAAATTATGTAGAAATTGAAGCATAAGCACAAGAATACTTAGAATTGATGTTATGTATGAAATAAGGCTTCAAACCATCTATTTATAAGCATCCCAAAGCATTGGAACGTTATATGGTAGGTGGATTGTAGGTATTTTGTCAAAACTAGCCGTTATAGGCTATTTTTCAAACCCATAATCGATTATGACATGCCCATAATCAATTATGACACTAGCAGTTAAATTTTGAATTTTGAGCACTCATAATCGATTATGAAGGATGTCATAATCGATTATGGTGAGTTTTGTGGCTCTTTTGGGGCTCAAACTAAACGTCCACTATAGACTATTATATATCGATCTGAAGCCCCGAACGTTAGCTTTCTAATGCAACAAGAACTACATCGTTTAGACCTCTGTAGCTCAAGTTATTGCCACTTTAGTGCACAAAGGTCAAGATTGACAGCATGCACTAAGCCTTAAACCAACTGTTTTACACAAAACAAGTTATAAAACATTTACGGCTATTGTACGACTATAGTTTTCATAAAACCTTTTCTTTAAAAACATCTTCAAGTGTGTGTGTGAGAGATAATAAACTTTGGTTCTTGACAAGATAATTACCTAAGTCCTAAGATACTAAACTGTCTTCAATGTTGCGGACTTCGTTTTCTTGTCGTTGTTTGCTTGCCTTCAATGCTTATCCTCAACTTCAATGTTTGTCATTCATCAAAACCTAATCAAGTGAACTTATACATATTGTATCATGGTTAACATGGCTGCCTTTGGGACATTGAGAACCTGATGCCGGAGGGTACACGGAGACCCCGATGGGACTGGTTCCAGGAGATGTTCGGCGAGCTGCCCGATGAGAACGACCGGGATCCCTGCACTATGACGTTCTCATGGTTGAAGAGCAGGTTCGGAGATCTCCCTAGGGATGCGAGCGACGATTTGGTCCTCAGGCATGCCAGAAAGTACATCTGGATGATGCTGTCGACTTGTCTTTTCGGGGACAAGACTGGAGCTCGGGCTCACATTCGCTAGCTCCCTTTCTGCTGTGCATCAACGAGCTAGGTCGATACAGCTGGGGGTCCGCAGTGCTTGCCTGGCTGTACAAGAGTATGTGCCGAGTAGCCAACAGGAATGTCGTCCAGGTAGCAGGGCCACTGGATTTGCTGCAGAGCTGGATTTTCTGGCGGGTTTCTGGTCCTTCGGCCTTACGGTTTCAACGATATTGAGTGGCCATTGGCCTCGAGGTAAAGCAATTTAATTGTTTCATTATGTAATTTTACTGCTTTTTTATTTTATGCTGCTTGGTTAACGTTTCTAATTTTGTGTTATTATTAGGTGGTATAGGTATCTCCCCACATCCGACGAGAAGAAGCCCCGACTGAAGGCTCACAGGAGGCAGCTCAATTTGATGCCCTTCAGCGAGGTGAGTTGGAATTATTATGATTTCCGTTATACTATTTTAGATATGAAATATTGTTGCCTTACACATCATTTCCATGTTGCAGTTTGTCTATCTCCCGTATCGGACTCTGGAGGTAGAGGCAGTGCTCGATCGATCCATTCTGCAGGAGGATCACAGGGCCCTCTGGACCTCGATTGTCCCACTTATATACTTTGGGACCATCGAGTGGCACCAGGTTGACTGGGTGATCCCGTAGTTTGGAGGGGTTCAGAATCGTCCTCACTAGGCCCTCAACATCGACTTCTTGCATTCGAAGGACGGACGGGGGAGTGACCGGTGGTTCCCACAGACTTATCAGCGCTGGCATGCACTCTGGGCAACCAGGTATGGTTTAATTTATGGTTTGTGGTTTACTTTGAGTTATTGTTTGTGTTTTAGCTTAATTTATGGTTTGTGGGCATGCAAGTTTGATCGGTTGTTTGACGTTGCACAGTCTGTTGATCCCGACCCACTGCAGACTTCATTCAGTGGTGGATCCTCGCCACTAACAAGTACCTTGTCCCGGCGGATTATTTCCATCGTTTGCCAATTGACACCTAACTAGATCCCGGTTGAGGCCATACAGAGACTAGCAGTGGTTGGACGAAATGATGGCTGAGGATGCGTCGGCCGAGCAACCGACGCAGAAGATTAGGCGCATGCCGGAGAGCTATGCACATCGGAGAGGGGCGGGCAGACCCCGCAGAGGCGGCAGAGCCGGTAGAGGCCGCAGGGAGGGGGTGACACAGCGCCTACCCAGCAGACTCAGGGTGGTGCCAGCACCAGTCAGGCGGTAGAGGACGCGGGGACAAGCTCAAAGGCTTACCTCCCATCCACCCCTCAGACCCAGGGGACCACGATCCCATCGACTATGAGCTCCCCGTCGCAGCAGGCGTTCCTGGACGGGCTATCTAGCCCGGGATTTCAGCATTTTATTAGCGACATGTTGCACTAGGGCGGCGGTGGTTATAGGACGGACATAGTTCGATAGCTCTTAGGTCCATCTCGACCTGAACGAGCCTGTGTTCGATCTATCGCATGTCTTCATGGCTCTTGGTGGGACTCCTCCATCAGCAGCACATGTGCCGGGTGAATCCTGGGAGGTACCGTTCATGGAGCATGCCCATCTGCCGACGCCTCCAGCGTCACCTGCACCGGCTGAGCAGCCAGACGAGCCAGCAGTACGTGAGCGGGCTCGCAAAGCTCCGCGTCGTCGAGGGTGCGGCACCGAAGGCCATATGTAGTTTTCTTACGTTATTTATGTACTTTAATTTTGCGCAATTTATGTATATTGGAACTTCCAGACATTTGTAGTTCGTGTATTTATGTACATACCTATATTTTTGCAGACGTCTTTTACAATTTTTTTATCGCTCACGGCAACTGTTAATGATACCACGCGGGATGCCACGGTCACGTCTTCAAAAAAAAACTTTTACCCTGAATCCGTGGCAGGGTGCCACGGATCCCCTAAAAAATGTGAAACATAACTACGAATCCGTGGCAGGGTCTCACGGATTCTATGATAAAGGAAAACGGTGCAATCTGATCATTTTCCTAATTTTGGTGTAATTTGATAATATTGGGATTGTTTTGTATTATATGGGTAACTTGACCCAAATTAAAAAAAACCATTAAAAAAGGGATTTTGGTTTTTTTTTAACTCTTTTTTTTCTTTCATGTGAAAATTATCATCAAATCATATATTTTAGATTTTCTATATTTACTGGTGTTTCTGCAAATTTACGAAGAGAGTGAGTGAGAGGTGATTTATGGGTTTCTAGAAACACGTTATTAAAAGAAAAAGATGGAGAAAAATCTTTTTGTACGTGTGGAGATGAGAGTGACGACTATGACAAAAAAATTCCTAATTGAAATTGACATTTTAATCCTCAATATATAAGATTTGTACTCCAAAATTGACACATGTATATGGGTAAAGTGGACAATGAAATTTGGGCACCAAAATGAAAGTTGCTCCAGGTATTCTCTTTATATATTGTTATAGATTGATGGATATGAAAACAAATTGTGAAATTAAGTTTTTCATTTGCCAATATAAATTAAAAAAACTCACTTATGGAATTAATTTAGCAAAAAACAAAAATACAAAAGAAAAACTTTTAAAAAATTATTTATGAAAATAAGTATCTTGTGTACCTTAAATTCTTCTTGATTCATATCCAACCAAATGGAACCATTTACTTATTTAATAGAATAAAAATAATATAAAAAATTAAAATTGGCAGAAATTTATGTGTTTTATGTGTACATCAATATTAATTGTAAATTTATCTATTTTAAAAAAATTGATATATTGCTTTCATTGTTGTTTTCTGTATTGTTACAGAGAGAGAAACTCTGTTAAAAACTTTGATGGAAATGATCCTAGTGTAGTTTAAATTCTCTTAATCCTACTTGCAAGTAAATGAAAGTGAAAATATTATATATATGTACCTTGAATTCTCTTAATTCTCCGTACAATTGAATGGAAGTGAAAATATTATGATATATTTCACAGGTTGCTGGTTCAATAAAGTAAAAAAATTAGTGAAAGATGATAACAAAAAATCTCTCTTGTTAGAGACAATATTGTAAAATAAAATTTGACATGTAAGAAAAACAAATCCTTTATCAAATCCGAAAAATAAAAGGAGAGAAGAAAGAGCCCAAAAGACCATAAAAAAGGGAATTTGGTTTTTTTTAACGCTTTTTTTTTCCTTTTATGTGAAAATTATTATCAAATCATTTTTTTTTCGATCAGTTTAAAAACTCACAAAGAACCCAAATATGGGAGTGAGTAATGTTCACTGGCAAAAGCCAAATTACACCAAAAGGCACATCCTCTAAAAATCACAGCATAAGAAATAAATATATTACATATTGAATACACTAATAGAACTTGGTTACTCGAAAAATCATGCACTCAAAAGTGTGTAAAGTGCAGTACCTGCGTGAAGAACCCCAAAATCAAACCACTCCTGTTGTACTTAATTTCTTTCGTTCAATCCATTCATTAAGCCACTGGTTGTGTACCATGACAACTCTGCTAATCGCCTCCTCCAAGATAGTTATTTTGTTTTTGAATACTCTTTCATTCCGAACATTCCATGTAACCCAAATGATTGCAAAGAAACTAATTCCCCAGCTTGGTGCATTCTTCTTTTCGATTTTCTGTGTCATCCAAGAATCGAAACAACACTTTGTATTATCCGGCCACACCCATTTAATTCCCCAGCATTCAAGTGCATTAGACCATAATCTCCAAGCAAAGACACAGCCAAATGATAAGTGGTAGACATTATCCTCTTGTTCATCACATAGGACACACCTCGCCAAGTGCAGTTGAATTATACCGCACCTAACAAGTTTCTTCCTCGTATTCAACTTCTCTAGAATGACAAACCATGTAAGAATTTCTACTCTAGGTGGAACCAAGCTTTTCCACAAGTTCTTCGTGACATTGTACATATTGGTGTCGCCTTGCTCTCCACTGTTCTTATAGTGTACCTGTAAAAATGATCTAACCGATCATTCCTTGTCCTTGCAATGCTGCCAATGTAATGAGTCGTCTACATCTCTTCGCACACCAACACGGGACAGCAAATTCAGCATCTCTACTAGATTATCTTCCTCCCAACCTCTCAAAGATCTTCTCCACGTCAATGTCCATACCCATGTTATATCATTCCATACACCACACTCACTAATCACACTTGTTTTTTCATTAGACAACATGAACAGCCTAGGGAACTTAATTTTCAACACTCCTTCTTTAAGCCGCTTCTCATGCGAAAATCTTATTCTACTACCATTACCCACTACCAACTCCAATCCAGTTTGAAACAATTGTAGTTTATTATCAGATCATATATTTTAGTTTTTCTGTATTTCCTGGTGTTTCTGCAAATTTACGAAGAGAGTGAGTGAGAGGTGCTTTATGGGTTTCTAGAAAGACATTATTAAAAGAAAAAGATGGAGAAAAATCGTTTTGTACTTATGGAGATGAGAATGACTATGACAAAAAAATTCCTAATTGAAATTGACATTTTAATCCTCAATATATAAGATTTGTACTCCAAAATTGACAGATGTATATGGGTAAAGTGGACAATGAAATTTGGACACCAAAATGAAAGTTACTCCAGGTATTCCCTTTATATATTGTTATAGATGAAAGCTTCTATAATATTCATATTGTGCATTATTTTGAATGATGTAAATTAAATTATTAATATTTTTATTAAAAGGTCTAATTAATCTACGATTTATATTTTATTTATTATTTATAAAAAAGTTTGTTAACTTTAAAAATTAAAGTCAATACTTTTTAATTAATTAGATTTGCGTGATGTGAAATATTATTTTTATCATTTATATTAATTGTTTAATTTTAAATATTATCTTGCATGCGCTTGTGTAATATATTTTTTGCATGAATTTATAATTTTAAATTATTTTTATTGATTTTTTTAAATAAAAAATTAATTCATAAAGTACTTTAAAATAACTAATCATGCTAATAGAAAATATATTAATAGTGTGTAAATATATATTATGAAAATTATAAATTAGACACTTAAACAAATAAAGTGATTAGAAAATAATAACCATAAAAGAACACGTTGCTAAATACCTTACAAAATTTTGATAGTACGTGTTTGTTTAGTGGCGGTTTTGAATTAACCGTCGCCACCGCTAAACCCCAGACAAGCTAAAATCCACATGCCTGTTTAGCGGCGGTTTTACCAAAACCGCGCTAAACACGATTATTTGTCTACCATTCTCAAAAATCGCCACTAAACAACAGTCGGAAACAGACAAAAAATTTGTAGTGAATAATAATAATAATTATAATTATAATAATAATAAATAATTAAAAGAAACAAAGAAAAAGAAGAAGTGCCTCGAAGATGAAAAAATTGACATGCATTTCGGAGTATGAAAGTACTTGTCATGATTGAATAGAACCTCTTAAAATCTTGCGCCATGTAGGGGTCATGAACCAACCCTCTGTTCATGAAGAAGAACAAACTTCTCTTTTTTTTATTGTCTTGTTAGATTGTGTGTCGATAATATTTGACGATTTGATTTTTGTTGTGTTTCTATATGTACTTTAGCTTTTTGAATTGATTTTTAGATAACGCCGTAGTTGAAGAAGCCATGAGAATGAAAGGAACCATGGGGGATTGGAAAAGCTAAGGGAAATGTGTCTGGGTAATGATGGGATTGTGTTTTTTGAGCTAGGTTTTATTTTAGTCATTTTGCAAATTTCAGTGTTTACATTTATCAATTCAGTACATCTTAAACCAAACACAATATACAAATAAACTTAATTTAGTCTCAATCTCTCAGTCTTAATCTCTGTCTCTTTACCAAATGCTACCTTAGGTAGCGTTTATTTTTGGAGATTGGGATTGAGACTGGATAACTGAGATTTAGCATTGTGTTTGGTTAACAAAGACTAGGATTTAAATTTCAGTCTCAGTCCCCAGATCAGAATTTCAGTATTTTCAGTACTTTCAAAAAGTAGGAACTGGAGGACTGAGAATCGAAACTGAAACTCTAATGAAATTTCAGTCTCAGTCCCAGAATTCCAGTATTTTCAGATTATCAGATTTTTGTATTTGATTCATGTTATGTTCACATGGGATTATGAGATTTTTAGTGATATTATACTTTTAATTTGTACATTTTTCAGAATTATTTTAGAATATATTTATATTTTGTGCATTTATTTATATAATTGTACATACGTATTATTGTACTATAATTTAATAATTTTTATTGAATCACAATTGAACTTATTAAACCACTAAAGAATACAAAAAAAAATTAATAACTAATGGTTTTTCTCTCGAATGAATTGGACAACAGTCCCATTCATAGGTATTAATTACGAAGTTTTTTTTTTTTAGACGGTTGGATTGGACAACAGCCCTCAATCCTAAGCTATACATACACAACGCACACACCCATTTTTCTTCACTTTTTGCGCACAGAGGGAATCGATACCCTTCCTTCTTGTTGGTGCAGCTCTTGTTATATATGTATAAGGCAAGTGGATTATCATTTGAGCTAGGGTCTCAACCGTAATTATAGGTCTAAAATGGTTCAATGAGCAGTGAGAAAAATAGAAAAAAATATAACTCTTTTCTTAACCTATATATGTCTTTGCTTATTGGAAATTTATCAATTCACATTACTTTTTTTTTCCTTGTACAAACGGTAGTTTTTCATCATCTTTCGTGACTTGTGGGCTGGATCACGTGCGATTTCCTTTGGGTCTTGAAAGTTTACATAATAAGTACTGCACTTTTTCGTTTAAATTCCACCTTAATTATACATATATAACAATGGTGGATACTCAAATTCAGTGGACTTTATGTAAAGTTACTTGCTAATCATCTTTAAATGTATTGATATGTTTGATCAAAATGTAATCTAACGATTTCAAATGACAACTTCACATGCAGTCAAAGTCAACTGCACCTGAGTTATCACCTATAACAATTCATTAAGAGTAATGCTAGGGAGCTGACATTAGGGAACCCATAGGGAGCCCATGAGTATAATTAGGGAAATAATGAATGGTAAAAAAAGAAAAAAAATAAGGAAAATTGATATTGGCTCCCTATGAACTCCCTAACGTTAGCTCCTAAGACTTTTTCGTTCAGAAATCAACAATAAATCTTTAAATAAAATCCTTCACCTATCATAATAAACCAAAAATAAGCATCGTATGTTGCCCCAAAATAACAAACTTAACAAAGAATGATATTGGCATCACACACACTTGTCTATACATCTTTAATCTCTTTTGTATATAACTTTTAAAAGTACAAAAAAAATATCTTCATTTACATTTATTAATTATTTTTAATATTAACAATAAAAACATATATAAGAAAGAACAAATATAACATTCTTCAAACAGACAGCATAGATTTTGGATATAGGTTTTGACTTATATACATATAATACATTCAATTGATTTTGATGGTAACGTAAATATTCTGAAGCAGCGCAGCTAAAAACAAACAAGAACAATGCCAGGACATGCATGCTCATTCCCTTGGACAATGGTACATATATAATCCAAAAACTATATATTCAAAATCCACATGAACCTATTATCTTATTATGTACCAATCCTTTTATATATGAAAGTATAGATAAATATTAAAAATTATTGTTTACATCCCCAATAATAAGCATATAGTCCTTGCTTTGTTGATGATCATCGCAAGGAGAATATCCATAAAACATAGCCATCCCATTTCCCAACTAATCTCGTCGACATCACCTAAGCATAGGGAGATATTTAGGATTCCACGCCCGTTACCCATTATTGCTATGCTCTTTGATTAATTAATTAATTAATTTATGAGAGAAAATGTTTGGTAGTCATGGAACTCTTTACGAGTAATTAACATCGATTTTGCAAGAAAAGGCCACCAGCATGACGAAGTGAACCAACATATATAAATACATAGCTAGAGGAGGCAAATAAATTGAAGGCCAGAAATAACACCAAGCTAAGGTACCATTAATAACCATGGGGTTGGAAGTTCTTGAGGCTCTTGATTCAGCTCGCACGCAATGGTACCATGTTACAGCCATAGTGATAGCAGGCATGGGGTTCTTCACCGATGCCTACGATCTCTTTTGCATTTCCACCGTTTCAAAGCTCCTCGGTCGCTTGTATTACTATGATCCTAGTACCGGCAAACCAGGAAAGCTACCGCTGACGGTGAACAACTTCGTCACCGGTACGGCCCTCGTGGGAACTCTCGCCGGCCAGTTAGTCTTCGGCTGGCTCGGAGACAAACTGGGGCGAAAGAAGGTGTACGGAGTCACACTCGTTATCATGGTGTTCTGTGCCATATGCTCTGGCCTTTCTTTCGGTTCAACTTCAAAGTCTGTGATGATAACGTTGTGCTTCTTTAGGTTCTGGCTTGGGTTTGGCATTGGTGGAGATTACCCTCTTTCTGCTACTATCATGTCCGAGTACGCAAATAAACGGACACGTGGCGCTTTTATAGCTGCAGTCTTCGCCATGCAAGGCGTCGGAATCATATTTGCCGGAATGGTTTCCATGTTGTTATCCGGTAATGCTAATAATATAATAAATAAAGTTGTTATATTTAATCTTTTAATCTCATATAATATTCATGATTTGATATAATTATATACTTATTATTAAGGTTCTTAAAAATTGAACCAATCACACGAAATCGATTGAACTAATAAAGATTTAAAAGTATAAAAATTCAATAAGGATAGATAAAAATAAAATAAAAAATTAGATATAAAAATATTTTTCAAACCTGAATACTATCAGTTTTATCTCAACAGAAACTATTCCTATTAGTTGAATAGAGGAGAAAAAAAGAAGAGACTAAGAAACATATAAATTGATTAAATTTGATTATAAAAACAACTTTTATATCTAGCCTGCATTTTTTTAATAAAATAATATATTTATTTATAAAATATATATTTTTAGGACTAATTTTAGGAATAGTAATGCTAGTTAATCAAATTTATAAGTTGAAGTAAAGGAGAAAAAAAAAAGAAATATTCAAGTTGATTAAATTTGATTATAAAAACGACTTGTATATCTAAGTATTTTTCAATAAAATATATATTTTTAGAATTATTTGTATTTTAATATAAATTTAGTTTTTATCCATCGTAAGTGTAAAAGAGGTTTATACATATATCCAATCAGATGTTACCATATCATTAAAATTAATTAATTTTCAAATTCATTACTTTTAAAGTCAAATAAATGTATGAATCTGATTATTTTTACACCCTAAACCCTAAAACTTTTTACATCCTCAGTGTATCAAAATTAAACTCTTTTAATATTTTTAATTATTTAACCGCTAAAAAGTTTAACTAATTCAACCCTTTAACAATTTTTTGATTGATTTTTCTTATTCTTTAACTAGTTTACTAATATATGACTTTTTACTTGAACCGGACTACCAATTTAGGAAATCGTTCTCAATTAATCCTATTAGAACTGCCAATTCATTGGTTATAATTATTAGACTTGTTAGTTGTTACATCTAAAATTACAAATTTATTCTAGTTTTAATTAATAAATGAGAAATGTTTGAGAAGCAATAATAAAAATCAGCTCAAATAGTTTAAATTTTTGTATTTATTATTTATTAATAATTATTGAAATAAATAAATAATTTTAGATGTAATAAATAAATAATTTTTTTTTCTGACATTATTCTTAATAATTATATAATTTTTTTTTTTTGTTATTTTGCTAAATTTTATTTTGTTCCCTGTATCAGCCATCTTCCAGAGCAACTTTAAAGCGCCCAAATTCTCGGATAATCATGTGTTGTCCACGCAGCCCGAGGGTGATTTTTTATGGCGGATAGTGCTCATGATCGGTGCCGTCCCCGCAATGCTGACGTACTATTGGAGGATGAAGATGCCTGAAACGGGTCGCTACACTGCCATCATTGAAGGTAATGCGAAGCAAGCTGCTGCTGACATGGCTAGGGTTTTGGACATTGAGATCCAAGCACAACAAGATAAGATAGCAGAGTTCAAAGCCGCAAACGATTACTCTTTAATGTCCGATGAATTCTTCCGGCGACATGGCCGTCACTTGATCGGAACCATGTCCACGTGGTTCTTATTAGACATCGCCTTCTACAGCCAGAATCTTACCCAAAAGGACATTTTTCCAGCAATGGGACTCATAGCAACAGATGTGAATATGAATGCTATAAATGAAGTCTTCCAAACATCGCGTGCGATGTTCGTGATCGCCTTGCTTGGAACCTTCCCTGGTTACTGGTTCACCGTGTTCTTCATCGAGAAGATTGGTCGCTTCAAGATTCAGCTCATCGGTTTCTTCATGATGTCTTTCTTCATGTTCGTCATCGGTGTAGAATACGACTACGTCAAGAATCACAAGAATGTTTTCGCTCTTCTTTATGGGCTGACGTTCTTCTTCGCTAACTTTGGGCCCAACAGCACCACCTTTGTTCTCCCGGCTGAGTTGTTCCCGACGCGCGTGAGGAGCACGTGCCACGCGTTTAGCGCCGCGGCCGGGAAGGCCGGGGCCATGGTAGGAGTTTTTGGGATACAGAGTCTGACTGTGAATAATGACGTCAAGAGCATCAGGAAGGCAATGCTGCTTTTAGCGGTAACGAATTTGATAGGATTCTTCTGCACATTCTTGGTTACTGAGACAAAGGGACGTTCTCTAGAAGAGATTTCTGGTGAAGATGGTGGAGATAGCGAATTCACGGCAACACCACCACCTGATGGTAGAGTCTCTATGACACGACATAGATCTGAAACTGAAACAATGTGAAAAAGGAGATATATCGTGTTCGAATTGAATTCAATTATTATGTAGTACTACACATTCCATCCAACAACTACAACATAACAATAAGTAGGGGACAAAATCAATAGATTTTGAAGCCTTATGTTTAAATGCTTTATATAAATAAGTCCACCATTGAAGATTTAAGCATACCATAAACTAATTATATATGCTGTGTATGTATTATTGTCTCCCCCATTATCCCTTTTCTTCTTTTTGGTTAAGTGTTGTATTTGATCATCTCCATTATATTTTTGTGAATTTTGAAATATAATAAGTAAATGAATTTTAAATCCATTTTCTTTTTCATAATAATTGAAGTTGAATTTTACCATGAGATCCTTCCTCTTCTATTTTAGACCAATTCTTGATGACTATTTTTTTTAACTTATTTAACTTTAAAGCAAATATCAAATAATGTTTATCATTTATAATTTTTTTGTATTTTTTTTTTTGAGTTAAATCATGATATATCCTAATTCAATTTCCTCCAATGAAATCTATGTTTAGTCTTCACCAAAACGATAATAAAATTTCCACTATAATGAAAAAAGTTACAAACACCAGTAATACCAATAGTTCTTACAACTCTCAAATTAACTTCTAAGTTTCACTTACTTAAAAATCTTCTCATACCAACTTTGAACCTAATTGCAAACTCTCATACAAAAATTAATGGCCTATGTAATTCTTTCTTTATCTTTTATGAATAACAATTTAGACTTAAGCTAAACAAAGAAAGAATAAAAAAGAAATATAATAACTCAAAATGAGAATATGAGAAGGTTGATGCGTTGTGTTGCTTCGCTTTGCTGCAGAATGTGTCTTCCATTTATAAAATTTGCATACTTGGAGATAGGGGCGGATGTAGGGGTGGCCAGAATAGGCCTTGCCCTCCCAGAATTTTCAAACTTCTATACATAATATAGTATGTTAATTTGTTCTATGAGAAGCTTGTTAGTTTGATGGTCATCTACTTACAACTATATGCAATGTATCTAAGTTCAACTCCTCTTGTTTGCATTTTATTAAACTTTTTGTTCCATTTTCTATTTTTCACTTGATCTTTGCATATAAAAAATACTTCACTTTCTTTTTTTTTTACTTGATCTTTTTATAAAAAAAATACTATTTTTCAGAACATATTAAATAAATAATTTATTAATTGTCTTGTTTTGATTATCTAAAGAATTTATTATTTTATTTTTATTAAATTTTTTAGATAAAATTAAATATTTATATAGTAATATATTTTTATTTGTTTTATGTGAAAAATCTCTCCGTTTTAAAACTCAACAAAAAAAAAAAAATAATGTTGTCAAATATATTAATATATTTGAATTTTTAAATTTTTAATTTTGGATACCTCTCTTCAATTCAAATTCTTTGCCGCCGGTTGAAATGCTATTCCTACACATATATCACTATTTTTTCTTGGGCTCTACTCATAATCATCAATACCAAATCATCATTCCTTATGATAGTTGCTGTCTCATTCTTGCATTTTATTCTAATTACTTGTACTTCACACAAAATTTCTCAATAGCCAATCTTTTCTTATTTTTTTCAAGCCCGATTGACTTTGATCACATTTCAAAATTATTGATTTGCTTTTCTTAACTTATCTCGCTTTCAGTTACATAAAGAGTAAGTATTAGTTACCAACGAAATTGATAATCAATATCAACCAATATCCTTCACAAAGCGTCTGTCTTCTCTCTCCTCACCACACATCTCTCTCTCCATCTCTCAACTCACTTTCAACAACTCCTCTCTTCCCAACTCCTTTGTGCCTTTCATCTCTAATGCTATTCATCGATTCTCTGCCAAGCCTCTCACCTTCCACCTCTTCTTCTTCGTCGACAATATCACCTCCTGCCCTTGTTGCAGTTTTTCTGCCGTGGTTATCATCAACTCCCCCGAGTTCGACTCGCTCATGACAGCAAATTGACTCGGTGTTAAAATTGAACGAGTGGAGGTGAGGGAACCAGAGGGAAGGTGAAAGGAGCGAGGGGTGCTATTGGAAACAATGGTGTTGATGGAAAGGTTTGGGTTGAGGAGGGCGACGATGACGATAGAGAGATTTCTAGTTTTGCACACAATCAGTTTTTATTTATGAGATGATCCCTTTTATCTTTTTTGCATAATCACTGTCGAAAAATTTGGATGTTCAATTTTATTTATGTGGATTACATGTTTTTCAATTTTTTAGATAGTTACTTTTAGCGCGTTAGAAGGATCAATTTTGATATTTTAAGATGATAAATAATTTTTATTTTTGGGATTAATATATTTGTTGATTAATATTGATTAAAATTTTATTGGCTATCTAGCACAATCCAATTAAAATCGTTGTTAAATTTTTTAAAAAAAAATCATCCTGAATGTTTAATTTATTTAAAAACATTCTTACTTTTTTAAAAACACAAAACTATCCATTTCCTTCTTCTACATCATTCTTTTCCCACATTTTTCTTCTTCTAAAAAAATTAATAGTAGCGGTCGGTGGAAATTAGTGGCAGTGAAGACAAAGTCAAAGTCTTAAAAGTTAATACAACATCTGTCTTGTTTTATCCTATATTTCTTTTTTTCAAAGACAATTACCAAACAAAGTCTAAGTTATCTTAAGAAACTGTCCTAACAAAAAATGAAATAGAAATTACGATCTCAATTCCCAGAGCCAAATTCGAATTCCACATGAACATACATAGCTAAAATATAAGATTGACCCAAAATTATTTTTTTATTAACAAAATAGATAAAACACTTTACAAATTACAATAATGAAATAAAATAGTTAAATATCAGATTGGCCCCCGAAATTTAAGAATTTGTTCAATTTGGCCTATGAAATTCAAATCGTATCAATTTAACCCCTCACTTTTGTTGTCGTGTGTCACATTGGCCCTTCCGTCAAAATAAGGCTTACGTGGCCATTAAGTTGTACACGCTGGCATATGACTAAACGACATTGCCCCTCAAACGTTTGAAAACTCATGGACTTTTTCTTTCTCTTCCATTCTTCTTCGCATCTTCTTCTTTCTTTCCAGAGGGCAAGTGACAGAGACAATAGTTGGTAGGGCCGTCAAAATGGGTCAAATCCGTCGGGTCAGCCCATTTATCCGTCTAAACGGACGGACTTTTGTCAAATTCGGGTTTAAATTGGCTAGCCCGTTTAACCCGGAAAATCCAGGCTTAAATGGGCTAGCCTGCGGGCTAAACGGGCTGGCCCGTTTATTTAATTTATTTTATTTTTTTAAAAAAAATAGCATTTTTCCTATAATTTATCTTATTTGATTCGAAAACCAGACCCATCAACAAAAAACTTCATTTTTTTATATGATTTTTCCGTTAAAAAAAGTTTTTTTTTGTCAAAAGTAATTTTTTTATATTAAAAATTGAAAAAAAAAATTCAAAATAATTAATTAATTAATTAAACGGGCCAGTCCGTTTACCCATCGGGCTGGCCATAAATGAGCCGGGCTAGAAAAATTCTAGCCCGTATAAAACCGGGCTAAACGGGCCGGGCCTAAATGGGCCAGGCCTGCCCGTTTGATGGCCCTAATAGTCGGTTGCCGCCGGTGACGATGATCAGCATTCGAGGGTGGGGGGTTTTGGAAGATTGATCGGAATTATCAACGCACAGACATTGCCTTGTCGAGGTGAGTAACGGAAACAAAATCCCTCGACCTTGTATGCTCTGTTCTTTCTCATTTGGCTACTAAACCTAATTTTCTTAATCTTTTTTGCTATTAGAATGGTTAGGGTTTAATTAAAATCTGTTTGTGATAGGGTTTAGGGTCGAAGACGACTTGCGATTGGGGTTGTGCGTTAGGGGTTTTTTTCCAATCAAGGATTCTTTGCTAATGTGGCTGTTAAGGAAATGCATGTCATGAAGCTAGTGATAGTGCAGCCAATGAAGCTGAGACAAACACTAATAACCAACAAGAACCCCCACTTATAGAAATCAACATCACTCAACCAAATTATTCTCATCCATTAATCAATAAGGAACAGGTATTGAACCATTTTTGTGTAATTGAATTTAATCTATAGCTTCTTCCATCCAAAACCATGCTAAAATAGATTTTGTCTTGCAGCCAACATCCCCTATCCTAGAGAAGATCACAAGGTGAGACAAGCATCCATTGAAAAGAAGACCACCTCATACCTTAATAGATTGTGGTTTGGATTGTAATAGACACTGAGCACAGCACTAAGAACATAAGCAAAGAAGGCACTAAGGGATCGACAAACAACAGAACCTATAGAACCAATTAAAGCATAGAGCCATTCAGGAGAGTTCATCTTTGCAAGTCTCCAAAAGGAACTGGCTTGCTCTTTGAAGGCAAGTTTTGCAGATCGTGGAAAGGCGGTGTGCAATCACAAGTGTTGTTCTACCAATCATAAACATATCAAGTGCTTCTCGCACAAGCTTTTCTGATTCAGAGTCCAATGTACTTGTGGCCTCATCTAGGAAAAGAATTGTCGAGTTCTTCAGCATCGCTCTTGTCATCCTGAAAGTTGCAACCCCCTTTCACCTACCTGCCATTTTAGATTACTTGTTATTAGTTCAATTCAACAACTATACTTTTGTTAAGACTTGTTAAAAGAATAAAGATATTAGTTTAGTCTCTACCATTAAGTACATGTTTTCTTAAGTAATTCAAGGTTTGCTGACTATAGAGTTGTACATGAATTATTTATTTATCTGTTTCACACAATGAGGTTGATATTATTCTTTAATCTTAAGATCCATATACTTTGGGTTTCACATTTTTGCAATGATAAGATTTAGAGAAATATGCATCTCTTGTACCATGCGAAATTGCCATAAATTATAGAGTCATTATCCTCTTAAAATCAAACAATGTGATTTGATTGTTTTCACATGGAGCAACAACCACCTCCACCTCCATTTTTGAGTGGAAAGTACATATTGTTTCTTTCAAGTCCTTAGATGACATACAATGAGACAGAATGCAGAAATCTTTTCTGGTTTTTTACCTAAACAATGCATTTGAAGTCTTTTCTAATTTATGGAGAAATATATAATGGCAAAGTGGATTGTGATATAGACTTTCTTGATAAATATTGAAGTTCAGCTTGGATGAAAGATTGAAAACTCTTTTCTGATATAGACTTTCTTGATAAACTATAGAGTAATGCTAATGGTTACTTGATCAAAGCATTTAAATTTTTATACCTCCTATATTTTCATTTTATATGCGAGATATTTTTGGCAGTGGTATATCCCCCACAACAAAGACACCTAACTTATAATCTGTGTTATGTAGTGCATTAAAAATTTAAAACTATATCCTCACTTGCACTTGCCAAAATTAAAATAATAGAATAAGTGAAGTGTGGAGAGAGGACAATACATAAACATATAAGGTTGTAAGTAAATTCAAGAGTGCCCTATTGAAAGCACATATGGTCCTCCTTCTTGAAAAATACCCTATTGCTATATATATTTGTTATAAATTTTAAGTTTTATTACGATGATGTTGTGATTCTTTAATATAAAGTAATTATATTGATTCTGCTACAAATTGTTACATAGTAGAATTGGAATATTTTAATTGCATGATTACATAGACAAAATGATTCAGTACATAATGTACATTTCATAACATTGACCAAAACATAGGTACCATACACATTATTTGTCTAAGGTATACCATTCCCAACAATCCCACTCAACACCACAAACATCACAATTGTCAAAATAAAGCCCCAAAACTGGACAGAAGAGACCGCAAGCATTTCTCTTTGTGACACCATTTTCGTCATTGACCACCGCAAAACTGAACAGAGCACGCAGCCACACCATTGAGGGACCTTCCTTCCTCTGCCGCGGTTGGGTGACCTCCCCTAAGAGTTATAGCTCCTTGACCTCGAAGAGCAACCAGACGACTGGTGTTCACTTGCATCCTATGCAACAAATTCCCACCACAGCAATCTTAGGAAGAAAACAATGATGGAATTTGGGAATTAGGGTTCCACCATGCTCAATGGTCTTTGTAAGATAGTAGGGGCTAAATTGTTCCCTTAATCAAATTTTGTCACATCACTTAACTGTCATACATCATACTTGGCAACTGAAAGCACATGTAGCATCCAGCGTGTACAAACTAACGGTCACGTAAGCCTGATTTTGACGGAACTAGATGGAATGGCCAACGTGATACACGACAAATGAAAGAATAGAACTAGATATTTAACTCTGAAATGAAGAGTATGAAGGAATAGAACTAGATACCATATCCGATAAATGATTTTCTCAGTGGCTGCTCTTGCATTAGCTGAAAAAGTTCAGGGCTTTACAACAAACTCAGAAAGATTATTGGATGAGTTCAAAGAAAATCCATTTTGGAAAAATGCTTGACTGGGAGGATTTGATAAAAAGAATGGATGGTAAAAAAAAAGGAATTTGAGTTTGTTGTTTTAGCTTGAGTAGTGTTGGATGAACTAATGAGTAATAGTAGCAGAATTAATTTAGTTAGATAAGAAGATGACATGGACTATTCTGTTAGACTTTAGTTAGTAAACCATAGTTGCAGTTAATTGGTTAATTAGAGTTAGTTTTCACTAAGCCAGTTAGCTAGGTTGTGTGATAGCTATTTATAATTGTAATTACACATATTGAATACTGATTTTTGTGCATTTTCTCAATTCATGATTTAGTGGTGATTGAGCTTGAGCTGTGACAGTTGCACACTCTCCCCTGTTCATATATAGCTTCGAGAAGCTCTTCTTCCACTTCATCTCCCTCACATACTCACATTCAACATGGTGCGGTGAACGTGGGGGGAGATTGTTGTTGCGTTTGAAGAACTTCAAAAGAAGCTTGCTGCAGAAATCTCGATCTCGTCTCACGATCGATTTCTGAACCCTGTTCTTGATTCTCTCCGTTTGTCAAATTCTAAAATCTTCTTTTTGATCTTTTCTTCTCTCGATCTCATTTCATGATCGATTTCTAAATCCTCTTCTTAATTCTTTCTGTTCGTCAAATTCTCAAATCTTCTTCTTAATCTTTTCTTCTCTGCTTTTCTTGAACTCATCGATAGATTCTGATAAGATTTGTTCTATCTCGCATAATTTCAATGGTAATAGACATTTTCGATCAGCGAGTTTGAGGAAAGAAGATCTGAATCCACATCAATAAATTCATTGATTTCGTTCAGCAATTCATAAGAAATGACGTCAAATTCGAGTCTGTCATTCTCATCGGTGCATATTCAAGCACTTGCAAGTTTGGTTAACCAAATCAATCTAATGAATCAGTCTTCAACTAATAAAGGATAGTCCAATCCTGCTTTGGATCCAGTGAGTTCGTATTTTCTGCATCCCAATGAAAATCCAAGATCATCAATGGATATATACATGAAAAATAAAAGAATTAAAATAAAATAATTAATAATATTTATAATATAAATCTTATAGTATCTAAAACTTTTTAAATTATTATACATAAATTTCTAAAAAATTAAATTAAATTTTAGATTGGATTTTTTTTCAAGATTGATTATTGATTATAGATCATTTTCAAATTAAAACATAATTTTAAAAAAATTAAACTTCCCAAAACCGAAAGTAAAAAGGGGAAACCCTAAACCATTATATCAACTACCAAAAAGATTAAAAAAAAATTTAAAGAAATGAAAAAAGAAACATGGTGACACCTAACCTACTTTTTTTTTTGGACTTGCACACATTACACACCCACACAAATTCACACACACTATCCCCTTTTAATGGGGATTATAGGGTTTGAACCTCTATGCAGCTATTTGGGAGGCCAACATATCCTCCATTCAACCAAAGCCTCAGCTGCACATCTAACTTCTACTTATATTAACGTTTTGTTTTTTTGGGCCGTATATCTTTTTCCTTTGCATGGGGACTGATCTAGGATAAATGGACCCAAAAAAAAAACACATCAATGTTCATTTCACAACCCAACTCAATGGTAGGCCCTAAAAATGGGCCAAACCTGTTGGGCCAGTCAATTTATCCGTCTAAACGGATGGGATTTTGTCTTTGAGCCCGGACTGTTTAAAATCCAGGCTTAAAGGGGCTAGCTTGTTTAACCCGAAAAAAATTCGGGCTTAAACGCGTTAGTCCTTGGGCTAAATGGGTTGACCCGTTTATTTAATTTATTTAAAAAATAACATTTTTTTAATATTTTATTGTATTTGATCCGAAAATCTCATCCATAAACTAAAAAATTTTGTTTTGTCTAAGAATTTTTAGCTAAAAAAAGTATTTTTTAAAAGTTAAAAGTAAAATTTTTATTTATTTATTTTAAAAATTAATTAATTAATTAAACGAGCCAACCGATTTATCCGTCGGACTGGCCATAAATGGGCGAGCTAGAAAAATTATAACCCGTATAAAACTGGGCTAAACGGGCCAAGCCCGCTCGTTTGACAACCCTACTCAAAGGACACTTCATGTATTATCTCTCGTAGGCCCCAAACAAACAGGCCCGCTTAGTGTGCACATCCAAGCCAAGGGTTCCGTCTCTCTTACTTACATGAGCTGCACATGAAGCCTGATAGGATCTGACACACATTGTCCAATACTACTCCACACACACTCGCACCATCATGCGTGTCACATATCTAACCGCAGGTGGCGTCACTGTATTATTTGGCGACTGTACAATAGAATCCACCTCAAAAAATTGAGAATTGAACAAATCAAAAATCGGGAAAAAAATCATTTTTTGCCGGTTCGACCGGAAAATGCTCACCCGGACACTAGACCGGGCCGATCCTTCATTCAGATAGGAAATGCATTGGACCCGATTTAAACCGAACGATTTTCATAAAAATCGATGAACCGCTCGGATTTATAGAACCGGATCGGGTCAAATTTTGAAGGAAAAAAAAAATGTCAGCACCTCGTTTTTTGCATTTTTATAACTATGTAGGTGTGGAAACCCTAAATTGAAATATCACTCTCACCCACACTCGACAAGCAATTTGGTACTCCTTTTATGTTTGGAGTTTTGAAACTCCTTAACAAAGAGCACGAAGAACTGGCATGCAATTAATTAAGAGAAAGAAAAAGTGGAATGCAATTAATAGGAAAGAGAAAAAAAGCTTAATTTAATTAACAATAAATATAATTTCCTTTTGAGTTTTGTTTATTTTTTTAGTTAAAAAATTAAAAAATAATAAATATATATTCATCCATCCTCATATATCTGATATACTCTCCCCATTTAATTATAAAAAATAAAATTTATTTTTAATTAATGTTAAAGACAAAAAATACCTTTTTAGAATTAGAGTTATTTAATTATTTTAAATATTAAAAATTTGAATTTTAAAGATAAAATTATCCCTTTTAAAATTTTGAAATATTTATTTAAATATTAATTAAAAATAAAAATATCTCTTTTTTATAAAAAAACATTATTTACACATCAAAGCAAAAAAAAAAAAAAACAACTATGATGTATTTTTGTATAGAAAGAAAAAATTTAAATTTGATTTTGATAGACATAAATATGTTATTAAGTACTAAATTTAAATAGTAACAACACTTCTAGGATTAGGGTTGTTTAAATGAATTTTTAAAAAAATTAATTTAACATACTTAAATACTTTTGTAGTTAATTTAAAATTTCAATTGATTTATGATATGTAGTTAATTAACTTTTAATGCATAACATTATAACAACTTATAAATTAATAATTTTTAAAAAGAAAACAGCTAATTTTTTTTTTTAAGTAAAAAGAGAGGAGAGGAGAACAAACTGGTTGAAGAAGAACTGAGTCTAGTGCTCTTCCCCTTCTTCGAGCAACAGCAGCAGTTGTTGTTGTTGTTTTTTTCTCCAATAATTAATTTGGAGATTGTTAGACAATAAAGATTAAATTGTATTTTAATATAGTTAAATATATGTATGTATTTACTACTTGAGAAAGTCTAGGAAACTCATATTTTGTTAGTCAATAGGTGGCCAATAGGTTTTTTTCTTTTTTCTCTTTCCTCTTTTACCACCCACTATTTTTCTAATTATACTCATGGACTCTATATGGGCTCCAAACATTGGTTTCCTAGCATTACTCTTAATATTTATATTAAATACATTAATTTTTAAAAGATAAAATTAATTTGCTGACTGAATTAATAAGTACATAGTAATAAATCAATTGAGATATGTAAGTCCATCTCAGAATTGTTTCAAATTAGACACCAAAAAATTTTTGTTTAAACTGTTTTATTTTTTTCTCGTTTATTATATATATATTAGTGTGTTCGAAAATTAATTTCAAAATGGCATAGAAATGAGTGAAATCCTAGCAGGTGGGTTGTTGGTGTGATTTCCATGCAGGTGGAAAAGTAATGGCAAAATCCTAAACACCTCAAAATCCTTCCAGCGTGCTGAAAATCGAAGCTACACGCTTCCTGCGTGTTGACCGCTGAAGCTACACGCTTCCAGCGTGTTGACCACATGCCATGCACACTTCCATCGTGTTCCCATGACCGTTACACGCATGCAGCTTGTTGCTACTTCCACCGCCTGCATGTCAAGTGAGTGGGTAACATCTACCTGCCTTGATTACTGCTGCTTCTCCCTATATATAGGGGTAGGTGATAGTGTAGTTGTATGTGAGTTAGTGTTCGAGTGTGATGAATGAGTGTGTGCTTTCAAATTTTTTTTTTCATTTCTCTAAATATTTAGCTCATTGTAGGAATAGTTAGCTTAGTAATAAGTAATTAGTGCTAATATGGTGCATAATTATATACTTTTGGAGGGACATATAGTTCATCGTATACAAGATCCAAATTATGTAAGTGTATTTTTTATTTTAATTTTAGTTTATTTTAATTATTTAATTATGTTAATTTTAGTTAATTATTTAATTATAGTTTACTTGAGGTTAATTATTTAAGTTATTTTGTCTCTTTTATGATAGTATGTTTCTGTTATGTATTTTTTTTCATGTTAATTTGTTATATAGTCTTTTTTGGTTGTTTATTTTAATTATTTAATTATGTTAATTTTAGTTAATTATTTAATTGTAGATCTTTTATAAGTTTTTAATTATTTAATTATGTTAATTTTAGTTAATTATTTAATTATAGTTTACTTGAGGTTAATTATTTAAGTTATTTTGTCTCTTTTATGATAGCATGTTTCTGTTATGTATTTTTTTTATGAGAGCATGTTAATTTGTTATATAGTCTTTTTTAGTTGTTTATTTTAATTATTTAATTATGTTAATTTTAGGTAATTATTTAATTATGTTAATTTTAGTTAATTATTTAATTATTTTGATTTTAGTTAATTATTTCATATAATGGGTATAATTTTTTTTAATATACACAGGCAAGAAGGACGTTGATTCCTCGAAAACTCGATCTACCGGAGACATTTAACGAGATTGCAAATGATAAACTACGTTCTACCGAATTCCATGTAGTCACAAGGGTTTGTGAAGTCAGAGGACAGGGTGGGCTGTTGTCAGCCTTGGTGGAAAGGTGGCGTCCAGAGACCCACACTTTCCATTTTCCTGTAGGCGAGTGCACAGTGACTCTTGAGGATGTGCTATATATTTATGGCCTTCCTATTGATGGCAACCCAATGACAGGAATGACAGATAACAATGAATCACTGTTGGACGATCAATGCATGGCATGTTTTGGGCGCAAACCAGGAATGCATGATCGGAATAAATCATACATAAAATTAGCATGGGCGCGGGAAACCAGGGACAGGATACGGCTGCACACCCAAGAAGATGTGCGACGATATGTCCGAGCGCATATCTTTTGTTTGTTTGGGAGCTTGATATTCCCGGACAAATCCACTGCGTATGTTTATGGAAAGTTTATACAGCTGCTCCAGGACTTTGAGAGTATTCGTAGTTACAGCTGGGGTTCTGCATGCCTAGCACATCTGTACATGGCATTGTGTCGTGCTTCAAGGTATGATTGTAAAGAGATGGACGGTCCCCAAACACTGCTCATTACCTGGGCATGGGAGCGCATGCCTTGGATTGCTCCTATTCCGCGACATGAGCTTGACCCTCCTTACGTACCATTAGCCAAGAGGTACAATATTTAACATTATGATGATGTATTAACTATCAAGTTGTCAATTTTAGATCGTTATGCTAGTTGTTTTAATTAAATGTAGGTGGAATCGCTGGCCTAGACGCAACGAGTATAGGATCAAACATGTCCAAGATTTCAGGAGGGAAATTGATGGTATAACGGCGCCGTATGGGGTACGAAATTATAGTTTTGAATTATTGTTTTCTCAAAGTTATCAATCTAAATTTGAGCTAATCAATTCTGTAAAATAATGATGTTGCAGTTCCTGTGGCGGCCATACTGGGGACTGGTTTTACCTGATGGGTTACATGAAGACCTGCCCGTTTCCAAGTACTTTGGCCCATTGTTGTCTTTCGAGTGCGTTGAATGGCATAGCGCAGACCAAGTGATGCGCCAGTTCGGACTAAACCAAGATCGTCCTGACCACCCCGAAGACCTTGGGGCAGATCACTGCATACAGCTTCGCAGGATGTAGCGAGCAGAAGAAAATAGTATCTTTGTTGTTTTACTTTGTATTCTCAGTATGTTTTTACTTTGTTTTACTCTCCAAGTACTTTGTTATTTAGTTTGTATTTCTAAAATGTCAGAGTTTTTTCGTATTTATTTAAATGCGAGTAGAGTTGTGTTTCACATTTTAATGCTAGAATAATTAAAACACATAGAATTAAAATACTTAGAATTAAAATACATATTTAAACTACTTAGAATCATACAACCGTATACATAATGACAATACATAATTAAAATACATAACTTGCTAACTCATGCATTGTCTACACTAGGCCCTGCTCGCTGAGGGCATCGACTACGACTATGCCCAAGCCTCCCACATAGAGAACATTTCCTCGGTCCACGCACTTGTCTGTCCATCTCATTCAAGTACCTTGTTATCTTTGGATGACCCTTGCCGATGCGCCTCAATCTAATATTCGCAACAAGTTTGTCTCCTTGATATGGAGGCCATGTCGATGGGTTTCCCATTGGCACAAACTCATATTTGTAAACCTTGCGAAGTTCCAACAACCTCCAAACGTCATGCACATAAACTTGCCAATCAAGGCGCTGATTCGCACAACAAGCAAAAACATGGGTACACGGAAGACGATCGATCTGGAATTGGCCACAACCACATGTGCGCCTAGCAAGGTCAACAACATAGATCTGACCACCTTGCACTTCTGTAACCTCAAAGACTTCATTGCGTCTATCAAATCGGGTTACCATTATGTGGCGTGACCGTCGCTGGTTTGCTTCCAACCGCTTAGTGGCGTAGTCAGAGAAGATCAATCCAGCATGTAACCGTTGCCGAATCTCAGCGGATTTTCGATTGAACAACTCATTCAATCGATAAAATGTAGCTCGCACAATCGCCGTCACCGGAAGGTGACGTGCCCCCTTCAGCACAGAATTTATGCACTCCACTAGGTTCGTCGTCATATGACCCCACCATCGGCCCTCATCAAATGCAAGAACCCATTGCCACGACTCAATCCCGTTGCACCAACCAACATAGGCATCTCCTTTGGCAGCAAGCAGGTCGTAGTTTGCTTTGTACTCTTCTATGGTCTTTGAGTAACTTGTCACATGCACAAATTATGAGAGCACGTCTATCAAATGTTCTTTAACAATCATATGCAGAATGTGAGAATAATTACCCATTTTAACAACTAGGTGAGCAAACAGCGCGACAAACTTGCGAGCGAAGTTGCATCATATATGTCTGATGCAAAACATGTGCCAAGCTCTTGGTGGTTCCCATGCACCGTTGTTTCGCCTAACCGCAGCCTTGATAGACTCGTGACGGTCGAAAATCAGAGAAACACCATCTCTCCTAACTACATGCTCCCGTAAGTTGGTCAGGAAAAATTCCCACGCAGAGCTTGTCTCCCCCTCGACGATTGCGAATGCAAACGGAACAATATTTCGGTTGCCATCTTGCGCAACTGCAACCAAGAGCACCCCTTTGTACTTTCCATACAGATGAGTACCATCCACTTGAACTAAAGGCTTACAATGACGAAACACTCGAATGCATGGGTAAAAACTCCAAAAGATCCTATGAAAGGCCCTGACCCCCTCCATCAACTCGTTTCCATTGTAAGCTGGCAAAGTCTCCATGTGAACAGCAGACCCTGGCATCTTGGCACACAAACCCGTGACCCAAATTGGTAAAGCTTCATATGACTTTTCCCAGCTTCCGAATATCTTCTCAATGCACTTTTGCTTGCCCAACCATGCCTTGCGGTAACTGATAGTGTAGTTGAACTTGGCTTGAATTTGGGCAATCACAGTTTTCACCTTCAGTGAAGGGTCCCTTTCAACTAGCGGCCTAATTGCATCTGCTACCGTGTCGAAGTCAAGCTTCGAGTGATCTTGTGAAATAGTACCTATCGCACAGGTATGCCTACCGTTGTACCTTCGAATTACCCAGCATGATCTCTTTTGAATCAAGCTTGCTCGAATAAGCCAATCGCACCCATTTCCATACAGCTTGCATTTTGCATAAAAGGTTTGCGGCTCAGATTCCCACAACGTGTAGTCAACTCCCTATCAACAGTGTATTTCCTAACCGCAGAAACAACTGCCTTTCTGGAAACGTATTCCATTCCAACCATGAACTCACCATTTTCAAGAGCAACAGCGGCTACAACAAAGTTTGAAAGATAGTGCACGTTAGTAACAATGTGTTAATTAATTTCTCATTTAGGAACTATG
>JASCZI010181260.1:191221-207298 GCA_036250425.1 Stylosanthes scabra | reverse complement strand
AGCATACCTATGTGTGCATACTCAGGAAACTCAGGTCCACTCATGGCTTCAAGGTCCAATTGACGCATACAGGAAGGGACGCCGAAAGGATGCTGGCTTGCAAGTGGGTTTCTCGCATTTTGCACAGCCGCATCTACTGCCTCGTCGTCACCTTCCTCTTCTTCTTCCGGGACTTCGTAGTTCGCCTCGTATTCGTCCTCACTCCCACTGCCCAGTTCTTCTAACACTATTTGTCTCTCCACGTCTGAATAAGAAACATCCTCAACGGCGTCCGCAACCACTTGCTCAAACTTAACGTACAACTCAATGGACGGCACGTGTGCTCGGTTATGGTGATAACACTGAAACATCTGCCGCATGCTTACTTCATTCACAACGAGCATTGTGTCGAACTGGACATATCCCCCAAATATATGCACCGGTATCCGATACAAGACGCTTTGCACTCTCTTCAAGATGTGGGCTTCTATGCTTTGGCATAGACCGGATTTAAGCTCATCGGATGTCATGGTGCTCGATACATGATAGCAAAATGGAAATGGACACCTAAAACTCACATCCTCACTTGAGTCTCGTATAACCTCTCCATTATAATACAATATTAAATTTGCATTTTCATCCATTGCAACAAAAAAACACTCATGTATGTAGAAGTTTCAAAAACACTCACCAAAAAAACAAATCACACAATGAACACTCACAAAAAAAACAAATGACACAATGTTCTGCCTCACTCACACGGATCACTTATATTTATAAGCATAGACGCTATGCAACACGCTGGAAGCATGCTGCTGAAGTTGCAGCACGCTGGAAGCATGCTGTGGTCATCCTCAACACGCTTCCAGCGTGTTGACTTTGAGTCAACACGCTGGAAGCGTCTTGGTTCCTTGTCCATGCCCTCATGAACATCTCCACCTATAACGTAAAACACCCCATTATTCCATTTTGAAGTATTACACACATATTATTTCCATTTGGAAACAAAACAGCCTAGTGTGTTTAGCCCATGCACAAGTAATAATTTTAAATCCAAATTTAACTACGCACATTAAAAAAAATTTGGATTTTTAAATCCAAATTTAACTGCGCACATGAAAAAAAATTGGATCTACCCACCTATTTAAGTATGGTGCATGCTACCGTGAAGTGCATTACTGATGAATAAAATGAAGACATATTAGATGGACGGTGATAATGATTCAATCTTGGTGGGTGTATAAGCACAGAATAAATGAACACCTGCAATCCCTGTTTCTTTTTTCTGGTGACAACTGACATCATGCAATCACTTTTTGTGGATTATTGTGGAGAACTTTTTTTTCTTCCTGCCATGTTATTAAAATTATAATTAAGAAAATATTTGAGAAAATTTCTTTATTTAAATAAAATAATATATTATTTATTAAATAATAATTTTTGTTTTTGATATTTGGATTTGTTAGCATTTGATTTTCGAATTTTATTTGCGTTTAATTTGTGATTCAAATTTAATGATCAATTTTGTAAATGTATGATTTTTTAATTCAACAATTTTATTTATATATCAAAATCAATAACTAAAATTAGCCACATATATATAATACTTATTGAAATATAAAATACAATAAATCTAGCTGAACAAGTGGTTTTACCAACCAAGTGGCTAACCAAGCAAATAACTTCACGCGTTATTTCATCTTAATACAACGCCAACCAAGTGCTTTAACCAAGCAAATAACCAAAACAAATCTGTTTCTTTCCGTTTTTCGTTTTTTTAGCTTGATTTGCGAGATTCATCGTCGTTTTCGTCTTCCTCTGTTGTTAGATTTCGTTCTCCCACTTTCATCGTTGTTTTCTTCTTTGTTTTCTGTTGTTAGAAGAATAAGATGATGAAGATGATGATGCAAATGCAGTCATGGAAGAAGGAAGGAAGGAAAGAAAAAAAAGAAGTAGAAGAAGATGCAGATGTAGACTTGGAAAAATGAATGGAGGAATAAGAAGAAGATTGAGTACATTTGAGTACATTTGAGTGGTAACTTCCACTAATCTGTTTCTATTTTAATTCAAAATCCATTTCTGCGCATTATTACTTTCTGTTTCTGTCAATGTTGCTTTCTATTTCTGCGCATTATTACTTTATGTTTCTGCGCATTATTATTGTTTTTTGTTTGTGTTCATGTGTTGTTTTTATTTTTGTGCATTTTAGTTTATGTTTTCTGCTCATTTTAGCTTTTTGTTTCTGTCTATTTTAGCTTTATATTTCTGCGCAGTTTTGAGATCTTGTTGATTTAAGTTGTTGCTGTTGTAGTGATTTCTTCTAACTTTGTTTTAGGTGTTGTTGTTATTGTGATTTTTTTTTTGAGTAGTTTGACTTTCTATTTCTGCTTAGTTTTGAGATTTTGATTATTTAAGGTGCTGTTGTTGTGATGAAGAAGAAGAAGATGGTGATGATGATGATGATGATGCAGATATGGAAGAAGGAATGAATGAAGGAAAGAATGAAGGAAGGAAGGAAGAAGAAGAAGAAGATTTTATTTCTGCGCATTATTGCTTTCTGTTTCTGCGCATTATTGCTTTCTGTTTCTGCACAATGTTGCTTTCTATTTTTGCGCATTATTGCTTTCTGTTTCTGCGCAATGTTGCTTTCTATTTCTGCGCATTATTGCTTTCTGTTTCTGCGCAATGTTGCTTTCTATTTCTGCACATTAGTGCTTCATAGTTCTGTACAACAACAACAGCAGCAGCAGCAGCAACAATAACAACATACAACAGCAAAATCAATATAAAACAGAGGAGGAGGAGGATGAAGAAGAAGACGGCGTCGACGAAGGAGGACGAGGAGGAATTGAATGTTCGTGAATTTGAAGAGCGGTGGTGATAATACATGGTGTGAGTACGTTTCAGAAAATAACCCAAGTGCGTGTAAACACGCGTTTTTTGTGAGTGATGGTGTTATTTGTATATCACTTGGTTAACCACTTGTTTTTGTAAATCACTTGTTCAAATAGCAAGACTGTATAAAATATACACTAAAAATGAGTTAAATTATATACGTATTTCGTATTCCAATATATTATACAATGGTAACTAATTTTGATAATTGATTTTGGCGTACACCTAATATAACCATTTTTAATTAATATAAGTATTTTTAGTTTGATAAGTTTTAATTGAGTGTTTAATGGAAGTTTAATTGAAGATTTTGGTATAAATTCTTTTAGAATAATTCTATTTATACATCAAAATTTGCTACCAGTGTATAATACGTATTGAAATACAAAATACATGTGTAGCTTAACTCATTTTTAGTATGTATTTAATATTTTAATGTATATTATACATTAATTGTTGATTTTGGTGTACACCTAACCCATTTTATGAATATAATTGTTCCAGTGGATCCTGTTTATACGGATGTCAAATGAGTGTCATATAAAATAAAAAAATTTAATTATAATAACATAGAAAAAATAAGATATTAGTTAATAATTTAAGAATTATGTTACGAAATTAATGCTATGAGTCATTAGGGAGCCAATAATTAAATAATCATTTAATATTTATGTGAGTTATCATTCATAATCCATATATTCAATGATTAAGTTATCATCTAAATTTTCTATAAGTTATTATCTGTAAATCATATATAGTATGTATTGATTTCTTATTGGTCATAATGTGTTAGTTCTCTAGTCTTTTCATAATTTAATTATAATACAATTTTTGCTCTTTCTTATGTTAAAAGACTTGAATAACGAATTAATTAATTAATAGATCAATTAAGTATTTATTGAAAATAATATGCACTATTTTATTTAACTAATTACGTACTTGTTATTTTATTTTGATATTAACTAATGATGTATTTTTTGTTACTATTTTTTCCAAATTATTTATCTTTTTGTCACTTTAAGGAGTATTTAATTATAATTTTTCTATTATATCATTTTAGTCTTTTATAAATTTTATGACTAATTAAACTAGCTTTATAATATTGGTCAATTTATTTCCTTATTCACATGATTTTTGCATCAAATTATAAAGCATCATCAAATATTTTTCAATTCTCACCGCTAAATAAATATGCAGTGAATGCGTCAAATTAAATATTTTTCACTTATCAAATTAATAGTATTTGTCATAAAAAAAAATTTAAGTAGTATTTAAAGAATGGACTAAACTTTTATTTTGTAGTTCATTGAAATAATGATTTAAAGAATGGATAAAGGAAAGTTGCCCACCGGTCACTAGTCATGCACATATCCCAGTGCACTAATTTTTTCCATGCTAAATATTATTGTAGTTTACGGTACACTTAATCACTTATAGCGGTCATCCAGCCACACATCTGCTGCCTCTTCATACTCTTCATTGAAATTCCTCTCCACTAAAAGAACTCACCTTTAAGTGTTCGTGCTTAAAGAAGAAAATGTCTATCATGGAGCGGGTTCATGATAGGCCTATATAGAATATTTTAAATGTGTGGCTTATATTTAATCTATATCATTAATTTTTTATTTCCAATAAAACATTAAATTTTTTATGTGGTGAATAGTTATCCTGTCCATCATGTATCAGATTATACTTTCACCATCATAGAAAGCTCCCTTAAAGAAAGGGTTTAAATGGACTACTAAAAGTATCTACAATGTTGCATGTTTTGAGTATCCATGAATTTAAAAAAAATAAATAAATTGAATTGATACCTTGTGTTGCATTTGAAAGAGGCATACAAGTCGTATTAGCTTAATGATAATGTATCACTTTGAAGGAATACCCATATGAATAGGACACATAGAGAGTTCAAAAAAACAATATAACAATATTATCTTAACAATATAAGCAAGCTGAATATAAATAGCAGACTACATAGCACTCAACAACCTCGCATGTTTTTTTTTTACAATTAGCGACATAAATTTATAATTAGCTTTCCACCAATTCTATAAAAAAAAATTAAAATGACTTGGACAAAAATTCTTTTATAAGTTTATTTGAATATTATTTTTAGAAAATATCCAAATCAATTAAATGTGTTAAGTATGCAATGTTTGTGATGTTATTGTGATCAATAATTGAATATTCTAAATTCCATTACAGGTAATTGTGTTAATTTTTAAATATAATATAAAAATAGCTATTTAGTTTTCTATATTATAATAAATAAAATTGAATTTCCACCTTTTAATTGAAAGTATTTGAAATAATTAATAAAATAAAATTTAATTGGAAGAAATCTAACACTAAATTATGTAAACTTATTAATATAGTATCACTTTGAAAGTAGACCAATACAAATAGGACACACACTCGAAGAGTGAAATAAGGCAACCTGACGATATTAATTTAACACCATAATGTAGCTTAATATAAATAGAAGTGTACATGGTACTCAACAGGCCATATTTTTTTTTAGCTTAGTATGATAAAATTTTAAATATCTTTGTATGAATTACATGAAAAAAAAGAAAGTGGAATCCAAATGAATTATACGTAAATTCGTTTGGTGAATATTTTTAGTGTTTTTTTACTAAAAGCGAACATGGATCCAAATCAAAATATGTAGTTTAAATAATTTGTTTAAAAAAAAAGCAAAAATGGATCCAATTCTAAAAGTATGTAAATTAAATATTGTTGTTAGAAAAGCAAAAATGGATCCAAAAATATTAAAACATGCAATATTGATTAATATTATTGTGCTTAAGGACGCAAGCGATTAAAATTCATTATAATCAATTGTATTATTTTAAAAAATAATTAAGTGTATAGTTTTTATATTATAAAATGAATTTAATGTTCATCATTTAAGTGAAATGATGGAATACTTAAACAAATAAAATAGGATCTGAGATGGGAGTATGCATGGGTGCCAAGCAAATCACAGTTGGACTCAAAAAAATACTACCACAACAATTTCTAGATATCAAGTTAATAGTAAAATGAAACCAAAAATTGTAAATGCTGGTCAAATCCTAGAGGCCAAAATCCACCTCTCCTCTCTGTCCCTTTCTCTATTTATCTTTGTCATCCAAACGGAAGACAACTAAGACAAAAATGATCCCTATTACTTAACCATCCAATACAGTTGTAAGTAGAATTAAGCTGTTGCCCATCTTCTATTTCAAATATCTTCATAGAAACTCATGTTCCATAATATTCTTAGTGAGAGGCATGGTTCCATAAGCAGGTTAAAAGTGAGCAACCAAAAATACTCGATAAAAGAAGTTGTTTCCCCATGATCCACCCCAACTCGGACAGAGAAAGAAGCACCGTATTATTGATAATTTGACAGCTTCGTGGCCCTCTTTATGACCATAATCAGGAACAACATAAGGGAAATCACTGCAGAAAAATAGTTGGCAGCACAAGCTCAATGATGACATGAAACCAAATAACATTGCAGTTTAACAAAAGATAAAGATAACTTAGTTTCCTTTTCTGTGCCTAACAAAAAAACGCTAGAGGCACGATAACAAAAATTAGAGGCAACATAAGTATTAGCTAATGTTATATGAATATCATAAAAAGGAATTAAAACAATACACACCGTGAAATTGGAAGATGGAACTAATAATAGTATTGAATTTCACGGTCTGGATCAGAAAACAAGAGATAAAGGAGTAAACTAGAAAGCTTAGAGAATACAGATTTTCTTCAAAGGCTTTGAAAATGATGAAGCACAAAAATTAGTATAGAAGACTTAACTATTTATATAATTAGCTACTTGCTTAACTACCTAGGGATAAGAGAAACAATAATCAGACCAAACACACACTAAAGGCATGTGACAGCAACTAAATTAACAAGATGCATCAAGGGAAATTTTATTCTAAGATGCAGCAGCACTGTAACTCTGCTGCACTAACAATAATGCATAAGCTGCATGATCCTCGAAGAAATTTAAATTCAACTTGAAAAAAAAAAAGGAAATTGAAACAAACAAGATACAACAATTTCATTCATGAGAAAATAAACCTAGGCGTAAAATACATATATTAAAAGCTAAAAGAAACTCACAATCACAATACATGGTAAACTATAAATAGAATGAGAGTAATATGAATTGGCATAACCTTATGCCATTATAAACTCAAGCAAACAGAAGTGTTAAAATTTTTCAGCAATGAACCGGTCGAAAAAAGCCACAGCAGCAAAGCTAATGTTGTTACCTTTCCATGAGGATAAGGAAGGAACTATAATGCTCGCAAAACAGGACAAAAGCGTCAAATCTCATATAATTCATATAATTTCCAATATTAGAATTTGGAGCACAAACCATATGATGGCCCTTCATTTATCCGAATTCATATAAATAGCACGGCAATCATAAAGTCGACAATAGTTTCCCAAGACCTTCCAAATGAATAATACAATTAGAATTTAACATTTATGAAAAGCAATCTATACATCACACAGTCACTGTGGTCATGAACTCATTAGCACAGAAGCAAACCAAAGACACATTTCAATTTTACAAAAGACAAACATAACTAAGTGTCCTTTGTTATGCCCAACAAAAAATGCTAGAGTCACCGTAACTAAAATTCAAGGCAACGTAAGTAGTAGTTAATGTTATTCAAATATATTTACAAAAAAAAAAGAGTTCAAACATTCCGTGAATACTAAGTAAAAAAAAGTTTTATGTCATGAAGTCAAAATAAAGAAGGCAAAAGAAATTAAGGAACAGGGACAATGTTCATAAAAGCAAGTTACAAGATCCATAAGGACCAAAAAAATTAAAAAGCTCCAAAGCAAGGGCATGGATTCAAATCGCCTGACGAAGAACAACAAATTAAATACGCAGTACCTTAATGCCATATAAAGATCAGTGATAAATTGAAGTGGCCATCTCAAAAACGTTCCAAACATTGGCTCAAGAAGTTGGACAGCAAAAACAGGTGTGGAACATCATCTGGAAAGGTGAATGATGAGCCATAAACTTGGAAAATAGACTTGAAAAGAATATACAATTGAGATTGTTCACTTAACTTGGTACCTTTCCCAAAAAAATAAAAAATAAAAAGCCAGCAACTATGTATAATTAGATAAAATTCAAGAACAACGCCTTCCACACAGGAAACATTTAGCCTGCAATCTAAATGACGACAAACAGAGTACAAAACACAAAGTGCAATGTCATTAACATAAAACAACCCAAATACTAAAGACCAATGTTCATCCAAGTTTACACACAACCACGTTAAGACAAGTAACAAACTAAAAACACCAACAACAGAAACAAAATAAGAACAAACACTACAAGCCTATCCCATATATAGTAAGCACAGCATCAGGAAATAACATCCCAATCTGCCTCATGCGACGGCGACACCATCCGGTCAACAAAATTAAGGTGATGTCCAAGGCGACGCTGGTAACGACCGTGCGGCACGACAGCGACACTCTGTTTCGCAAGAAACCGAGAACAAATATAAGAAGGAGAAAGGAAATACTTGCAACAAATTGTAAATAATCATGGGGACGACTAACCGCATTCCTCGGCAGGTTGAGAACGAACGAGGGGCGCTCTGCAGCCGCAGCGGAACTTGGAACGGTAACCCTAATTGGAGGCTGTGCAAAGGGGAAAATGGCAGACGACAGAGACATAGAATGCGAAGAAGAAATTAGAAAACAACGCAATCCAATCAAGGCAACGGCAAACACGAAATAGGTAGAGGGACTAACCATGATTAGCAGAAATTCACTTCACCCACAAGGCCACGACGACAAAGGAACGGGTTGGAGGAGTACACTGCGAGCCGCATCTTATAGCAAGAGAAAAACAGGAAACCAGCAGCTTCTGCTCCAAAACCTCACTGCCAAAGCACATCCTCAGGATAGGAACCATGCCAAGGGGGAAGGACCCGAAAATTTCGTGCTCCCGCCAACGCCAAGCAACAGCTCCTGCTTGTAAGGGGGAACGAAAACTAGGAAATTAAAGGATGTATATAGGATATATTGCTTGAAATTCTTCAAGAAGGTGATGTAGCTGCTGTTTCCTAAGGAGTAGTCTCCTTTCTTCTTTGCCCTTGCTTGCTTTGATTTTTAGGACACCCAAAAAAAATATGATACTATAAGTTTATAGAGGAAATTTGTTTGTATTTAAAACTTTAAACTTGCAGTCCGTATAAGAAGTTTGAATGTAATTATATTTAACTTACTATATAATGTTTAATTGATATTTACTACTTTTAGAAATATATACATAATGCTAATAGGGGTTCACTATTAAATTTGGTATCATAGAAGGGTGAAATGGTCTTTCAAATCAAGAGTTAAAATGGAATTTTAACGAGGAGAGAGAATACAAGGTAGTATTAAATAAAAAAATCAAATTCCAATGTTCATATAAGAAGGGAGTTTCTAAACCTCCAAACTAGTGAGGAGTATTGTAACATCCACCCACTCACTCTCATCTTATTCTTCATTCACGGCACAGTGCACACACCTCCCCCAATCCTTGTCAGCGAATCATCTCATCCCCTCCCCCCGTCGTCGTTCTTCGCCGTCCCTTCCTCATCGCCGGTAAGCTTCTATCTCCGCACCGCCAGTCCTCTGCGCCACCAGCCTTGTGTCGAGTTCTTCCTCCGCGCCGTCTTCCTATTCCTCGACGCTGGCGGACTGAACGAACTCCACCGGTCGCCGTCCTCCTCGTCTTCTTCCAAGGTAATTTGTTTTAATGGTTATTCAATTTTGTTGCTATCATGCTGCTTCAATTTTTTAGTTTATACTGACTACTATCATGCTGCTTTAATTTTTTAGTTTATAGTTTAGTAAAAGTTTCCCGTATGTCACAGAAAAAGACCGCTACATCATATGTCACTCGTATCCCCTTAAAGCGGTCACTTTTTGTCTTCTTCCTCACATTAAAAACCCCTTTTTATCCTTGCTTATTTATCATAATTTACCAATTAAGGCGGCTATCTCTGAATCTGATGGGCCTCTGTTTGATGATTAAGGTCCTTTCTGAAATGTGTTCTCCTAAGTCGTGTATTGGCTTGGTTAATTGATAGAGTTGCGTTTGAAACCCTAAGAAAAAACACGATGCATTTCATTCCTGCCTTAGTTCAATTCAATAATCTCAATTCTCGGTTCCTTTCCTCTACTCTCCTTCGAAGACGTTTGGTTCGGATACAAAAAAATAGGTTGAATTCATCTCAGGATTGTTGATACTTATTGCTCCGCTACTTCGCGTGCGGAACATTTGGCTGGATCTGTCGAATACAATGGGTTTGAAGTTGATGGAAATGTCAATGAGCTCCAGTTTTTGGTTAGTTTTCTGAGCAACTTTATTATCCTTGCAACCCCACTTACTCTTCTTCTTCATTTAATTAATATGTGGGAATGAAATTTTTTATTATCCGTTTGTTATAATATTTATTTAGCAGAAGTTAAAGTTTGGCACGGTTCATTGATGTGCTATTAGTGTTTATGTTCTAAATCTGCAGTATTTAGTGCCTTATTGTTAACTTTGAGTACCATTTATTTGTGCTAGTTGGAATTGTCTTAAATCATTGAATGCGTGTTTTATACCACACAAACAAGGAAAAATAAATCCAGTCAGTTCCAAAATAATGTGTCTCAAATTCTCTTTGATTGTAGGTGTGAAAAAAGAAAAAGACACTGTCCCTAAATCTATACATGTTGCTACTTTTTGATTATGTATAAATATGAATTGTTATTTGTTGATGGATGTTGAAGCATTATGAAACTCAGATTGCAGACATTGAAATTATAGAGAAGGAAGACCTGGATCTTGTAAGTAATTTATACAAATTTTATCTGCCTCACTTTCTTGTGTATAATAAAAATTTGCATTTCACATTTATAATGTCATTCTTTTATGATATATTTTCTTGAATTTTAATTACTTCCATAGTTTTAAAGGTCAGGCTAATGATATAGCCAGCTTTAGTATCTTGCTGCTGTTTGTGAATTTTACAAAAGAAATCTAGCATTTATAATTCTTTGGAGTATTTATTTTGGCATTAGTTCAATATGACTATGCGTTCTTTGTTTCTCCTCATAAACAAATTGTTTTTTAATTCCATTAGTCTTACAGGAAAATCATTTGTTTGGCTTAAGAAAATCTTATCCAAAGTTATCTTTTTTTTTCCCCTTTTATATGTATATAATATAGGAAATGATGTTAAGAAATCAAGAATTTGTTCCTCAAAATCAATATCAGACAATCCAGGGTTCATATCAGCCGTCTGAACAATCAATGATGATGATGTAGGGTTCATATGTGCCCTCTAATGATCAATTATCTAACATGATGCAAATACAATATTATTTGCCATCTGAGATGATGCAGCTGCCTCAGTTTCTTCTATTAATTAGGGAGTTAGACTTACATCTTGAACATGGTTAAAATAGATCCATCAACAAAATATCTATGTACACAAGGGGAGGCTTGGTGGCTTGGTGCTACTGAATTTTTGAAGCAGATTATTTGATATTTTACATTTTCTTTTGGACTTTCATGCTTTATTTTAAAACTACCAACTGTAAATTTTCTTATTGTTGCAGAGATGTTAGTTTGCATAGAATTGGGCCCTAATGTCCATGTTTGTGATTGTACTTACTGTGAATAAATTTTGTAGATTGTACTGACTCTGAATAAATTTTGTAAATGTTAGTTTAATTTAGTAAGAAAAATATGAAAATCATTTCTTGGTGTATCATTGATGAGTCTCATCACTCAATTCTCATTGTGCATAAGTCAAGTGATGAGTTCAAAATATAGATTTTTCTTATTTGATAAAACTGGACTAGTCAAAACCAAATCTCTAATCCATAATCCATTTATATGATAAAAGAAAGTATTTTAATGATAAATATTATCTCCATATAAAAAATAATTTTTCACTTTGTTGATGCTTTTATATATATTATAACTTTGGTTTTTAATATTTTCTTCTGTAATTTTTCTTTTATATATATTGTTATGAGTGAAGCAATAAGTCTTAATTCTTAAGTGCTTAGAGAAGCTTAATTTAATTATCCATATATGCATATAATTAATACCAGAAAACAAAAATTATAAAGTAAAATAATGATATTTGATTTGCGGTTTCATTGAGTTTTCGTTTTTAGTCAATTTTTTTTTTATAAAATCCTAAAAACAGAAATTATAAATGCAAATCAAATAATGTATCATAAACATCTTTAATATTAGTTTTCATATCAATTTCATTTGGATTCACTTAAAGTAGTATTTGTCAGACTATATGGTATAAATAGTAATTTGATTTTAAATGTGAAATTTGTTATCCCATTAATTTGTCTTAATTTAATTTGAATATGATATTACTTTTAATTATTATATCCAGATATTATATAAATGGTAAACTTTTATTAATTTTTTATGAGGAGGATATCATTTTCATAGTGTGAGACAGTTTAATTTCACTTCATCTATTAATTTCAATTTCGAATCAATTCACTTATATAAAAGATGATATTTTAAATAATTCAAACAGTATTTAATGAATTAAATAGTATTAAAATTAATAAGAAATTCTTAATCATGTAAAATAATTCTTAAAGCATTTAAAGAATTTTTTGTGTTAGTTACCAAAAGAAAAAAAAATCATTTGTTGCTAATTACGCTAGTTGGATTAACAAGGCCCAGACAAAAAAAAAGTTATCAACAAAGGCTACAAATAATCCAGTCGAACCTTAAATCAAGCCGTCCCACGAAGGACACAGCCAAAACATGAAACGGGTAATCACTAATGCCCATCGTTAGCCCATCGTAGGTACCATATAAAACATACCATCATAAACAAATTAGCTAAATCAGAACCATTAAAATATTTTCATTCTAATCTAGACGGGCACAATTCACGACACATGATATTACAAAGATTCTAACTGACATATGTGATAAGCTTCTTATAGTTTATACTGACTGCTATAATTTTTTTTTTGCTGCTTCAATTTTTTTAGTTTATACTGACTGCTACCAATTTTTTTGCTGCTTTTAAACTTCAAATTTTTTTATGCTGTTGAGTCTGAGTACTTGAGTTTGAGTACTCTGCTTGCTTCAATTTTTTTTACGTTGCTTTAGTTTATTCTGCTTATGTGTTAATAATGGGATGGTTCAATTTTTTTTTTATGTATTTTAGGATGGCCTCATCAGAAACACCATCATCTCAACAACAAGCTTCAACTTCTGATACATTTTATTTTATATATTTTTATATTAGTGGGACCGGGCCAATGGGTCCATTATGTATATAAATCATAAATTCTAAAAAATGTCCCTCCCTAATTCTAATATTACACACTCACCCCAAACCTAACCCACCAATTCAGAAACCCTAAACCCCGGCATTCACCTCCCGTTATACAAGTATACAACACCACACACAAACACAAATAAGACACTGTTGTCTATCGCCATAACATGGGGAAGACCAAGAAGAACAAGAAGAGCAACAAGAAATCCGGTCCTGATGCTGTAGCCATGAAAGTGAAAGCATCTTCTAAGGGTGCCGACAACCCTTTCGAGTCCATCTGGTCTCGAAGGAAGTTTGACGTCCTCGGACAGAAGCGCAAGGGGGACTCCCGCCGCATCGGCCTCGCTCGCTCCCTCGCCATCGACAAGGTTCCTTTTCGGTTCATCTGTGAATAGTTTTCAATATATATGAATATGCTTAGTTGAGAATGATTTGTTTTTTGTTGATCAGAGGAAGAACACGCTGCTGAAGGAGTACGAGCAGAACAATAAGTCGTCTGTGTTCGAGGATAAGCGAATTGGTGAGGGAGATGAAGCACTTGATGAGTTTGGCAAAGCTATATTGAGAACCCAACGCCAGGTTTCCTTTTTTTCTTTCCCTTGCTTTTTTGTTCCCTAAAATTGCACATTCGCTAGGGGTAAGGCAGGACCATGTTTATTGTGGAGTTCAATGGTACATTGTACATAATTCAGGGAGGGATATCGAGTTCGAGTGTTATTGTTAAATTTCAAGTGAAGTTAAAAGGTTACAGATTATAATCGAGTTCCGAGTGTTATCACATGTTTAAAAAGCTAGGTTTATGAGATTGTTGAAATTCAATGAATTTATTTGATGGAGTAAGTTTAAATTCAGAACTGATCAACTTGGCCTCTAGTGTTGCCAAAGGGAATGTGCTTCAGTTTCTTGCAAATTGGCAGTATACATCTACTTATGTCCAAGGTTGCAGCTTGTTTTCTGCCACACATGAATATGGTTATTATAAATAAGTTAAAAGTTTGTAAAGTTATCTTCTTATAACTTAAATGTGTTGCTATTCCCTGTGTTCTTTTTCTAATGCTTCTTCATTCATGTTCTTTGGATTTTCATAGATGAACATGAAACCAAGCAAGAAAAGCAAGTATCACTTGTCGGATGGAGAGGATGATTTTGATGAACCTAGTGCTCTGGGTTTGGGAAGAGATGATTTTGAGGATGAAATGCTTCCAGATGATGATGTTGACGAGGGTTATGAAACGAAAAGTATGTACCATTTATGTAGTTTTACAGTATTATTATTATTATTTGAATGTTGATAATGGCAAGCAGTGGAGCATGTGCTCTATTTGTTCTCTTGCATTTGTTTTGCATGATAAACAATCAAGTGTATGTATGTTATCGTGTCACTGTTGATGGCCAAACTGCTATTTTGATACATTTCTTCATCAATTTGACTCCTGCCTATTAACTCCTTAGGCTTCCTGTTATGTTATTTATCGTGTCTTCGGGTACTTCACATTACTGAATTTATCAAATATTCTTTACTATGTCTATTGTGTTATTTCATCATCTTTGGGTGTTCATGTTGTAAATTGTTTTTATAGGAAAATCAGCTTTGGGGGTTCCAACGGAAATAAGTGTGGCTGAAGGTGAAGTAAATGTAAGATGATCTGTAATATAAGTATATTGGATGCCTCCCCCACCTCCTCTTCTCTGTTTTATTTCTATATCTTACGATATTGTCGTAATGGGTGATGCATAAAAAAGCAAAATTTATCAACTTCATTATCTGACATTAGTCACTGATTTTGAATCCTGTTCCTTTCCAAATTTCTTTACCATTATCACTGTATTATGGAATCGTTTCTTAATGGTGACATATTCTGCAGAAGAGAAAAAGCCATGCGGAGGTTATGAAGGAAATTATTGCAAAGAGCAAATTTTATAAGGTGTGGGATTTTTTTTTTAGTGAGGCTGTGGTGTTTGTTTTCCTAATATCCATGTGCACTTATTCTTTCATTCCATAATATTTTGCAGGCTGAGAAAGCCAAAGATAAGGAAGAAAAAGAAGAATTGATGGAAGAATTAGATAAGAAGTTCACCTCTTTGTCTCAGTCTCAAGCATTAGTTTCTCTGGCTAAACTGAATAATAATTCTGTGCAGGTACTTTTAACACAGGAAGTCTTCTTTAGGCCTTAGCAACTATCTCTTATTTTAACTTTTTTTCTTTGTGGCAGGAAAAACCAGATGAGTATGATATGGATGTCATACAAATGGGACTAGAGATGCGCGCTCGTCCTTCAAACAGGATAAAGACACCAGAAGAGATAGCTCAGGAAGAAAGAGAACATTTAGAGAAAATGGAGGTATGATTACTTGACTTTATATTTGTTATTGTGCTTTGAATAAATTGCTTACATGATGATATAAGCAGTATTTATGTAATTGTTCAAGAAAACATAGATTTGTCCTTGTTTGAATAACTGAGTTTATAAATAACCAATCATGCATTTTGTTTGGTATATTTGGGTTCATGTCACTCCTCCGTATGGACCATACCTAAACCATCTTCAAATCCAATTCACACATGTATGCATGCGTGTGTTGGATGTTGGAGAGGATGAGTGGGCCTAGTGTTCTTCCTCATAACCTGCTGGTTTAGATTCTGGTCATGGAAATACGTTTTACATTGATGGGGGTCCAAGACTAAACTTGTGTTCATCTTCAGTTTACACACGCAACTAATAAGTCCCTTTGTTCATCCTATCAGGAAGAGCGGCAGAAAAGGATGCTTGCTTCTGAAGATTCAAGTGATGAAGAAGATGAAGATTCAGAAAAGCCATCTAAACAGAATCCAAGATCTCTATCTGGT
>JASCZI010181260.1:157952-181787 GCA_036250425.1 Stylosanthes scabra | reverse complement strand
ATTGAGCAGTATGGTCTGGAAACAGTTCAGGCTTACATGAACTATGTACAGAAGAATGCAGAAGAAGCAGTAAGAGAGATGCTGAAGTCAGTTGGTCGTAAAATCTCCTCTGAATCAAATGAAAACGGAGCAACTATTGAAGAAGAGGACTACATGGACGATGGATCTGTTATTCATTTGAAACTGAGCATTGATTCAAACAAAGGAGAAGCAGTTTTTGATTTTGGTGGGACGAGTGCTGAGGTCTACGGTAACTGGAACGCTCCTGAAGCTGTAACAGCTGCAGCTGTCATATATTGTGTTCGCAGTTTGGTGAATGTCGACATTCCTCTGAATCAAGGCTGTTTGGCTCCAGTCAAGATTCTTATTCCGGAAGGCTCGTTTCTGTCTCCGAGTGATAGTGCTGCTGTAGTAGGAGGTAATGTCCTTACCTCTCAGAGGATAACCGATGTAATATTTACTGCATTTCAGGCCTGTGCTTGTTCACAGGGTTGTATGAATAATCTTACTTTTGGAGACAACACATTTGGTTACTACGAAACAATTGGTGGTGGAAGTGGTGCTGGTCCTTCATGGGACGGGACCAGCGGTGTACAATGCCATATGACGAACACACGCATGACTGACCCGGAAATATTCGAGCAAAGATATCCTGTCATTCTGCACAAGTTTGGACTTCGAGAAAACAGCGGGGGAGATGGTGTTCACAGAGGTGGTGATGGGCTTCTCAGAGAAATAGAGTTCAGGAGCCCTGTTGTTGTTAGCATTCTCTCTGAGAGACGTGTTCATGCACCAAGAGGGCTCAAGGGAGGCAAAAATGGTGCCCGTGGTGCTAACTACTTGATAAAGAAAGATAAAAGAAAGATTTATCTCGGTGGTAAGAATTCAGTTGAGGTCCTTCCAGGAGAAATTCTTCAGATTTTGACTCCTGGTGGTGGGGGTTGGGGTTCTCCATTGTAGAATTAGGAGCTTCATGCTTCATGTTACAGTACACACTTTGATGCAATTTGCAAATCAATAAAATTTCAATAATTCTGTTTCTATGTTATGTGTTAAATGAGTCTGGTAGACAATTTTTTGGTTCCATGGATCTAGTTCATGCAATGTATACCATCATTTTTATCTCCTGGACCTTGAGGTAATAAGCTAAAAATATTTAGAAATAAGCATAGTAATAGTATTGATCATAATCCTATTCGTAGATCTCAGGTTTATTTCTTCATGAGTGAAATTTTTAAAAGGTTTCCCACTTATATTTACAACTTAGGAGAAAAAGAAGTTACCTTTTACATCTCTTTTATCAGTAATAGCATTAATGAAAAATTATCTGTTTATGTTTCTACAACTAAAGTTTTTGGGTTCATTTTCTTTGTTGTATCTCAATCTGTATTCAAATCCACCTTTACGTCTCATATATTTTATTTTATTTTTTTTAGATTTAAAGGGAAAAAATGAAAGATCTATGCAACCTAAACCCAAATCCATATTTGAATAGTTTTGGTTCCTTTACTTTAAATGTTGCATAAGCTTCGTTGAATGCAAATTGCAATAGCTGAAATTGTTTTACTTTTTAGGTGAAATCACTTTCACAGCATGTGTGGAAAACGTTCTAAGAATTCAATTTTCCCAATTGAATTCAATTCCTCTCCTTTCTTGGGAACAAAATGGCATGAATGCAATTCCAACTTCCCAAGTTCTCACAAGAAACCTTCGAATGTAGGGTTGTTCAATATGCTAGGGAAACAATTGAGGGATATACTTATATAGCTCATGCTGATTCACAGGTATGACATCCTACGAATCATGGGGAAGAATTTCCATTCCAATTTGTTTGTTGATTTTAAGTTGATACATTTTTTCTTTCATTGGAGATTTCACTAAAAATTGCTTGGACTACATCAGTAGTGGAACTGGCAACAATATCATTCGGAATTGATTTTCAACTACTATATACAACAAATTGATTTTCTTGTGCTTTTGTAAGTGCGATACTGTTACATGATATGGTTAAGCTTTATGGAACTGATTATTCTCTATCCAAATGAAGTTTCTCGACCAGAATCTTGCTCTTGAACTATGGTTTTCCAATTCAGAAGGAAACTTTCAAAAATTTCGCCATCATGAATTTTCAAGTTACAATATTCTACTAGCCTTTGTTAGTTGCTATCCAACCCCGTTAAGGTTCAGATATAAGTGAAACCAAATTGCAATTTAATAACAAGTTACCACCAGAATCACAGGACCAAATTCAAGTCAGAAATTAACAGTTAAAAAAAAATTACAAAAAATATAAATTAAAGCACCATCACACACAGAAAAATTGCTAACTCCAATATAAGATTTCATAACAAGGAAACCAATCATTTCCATTTCTTCTAGATCCAACACTACACTTCATCGAGCTCAATAATTCATCAAACATATACAAGAACCAGCAAACACTAAACCCTAAAAAGGAATCAACCACCGAAACCATAGAGAGTCCTTCCCTGCCTCTTGAGGGCGTAAACAACATCCATAGCAGTAACGGTTTTGCGGCGAGCGTGCTCGGTGTAGGTAACGGCATCGCGAATCACGTTCTCCAAGAAGATCTTGAGGACGCCACGTGTCTCCTCGTAGATGAGACCGCTGATTCTCTTAACGCCTCCCCTGCGAGCCAAACGCCGAATCGCGGGTTTCGTAATTCCTTGAATGTTATCGCGAAGCACTTTTCTGTGCCTCTTTGCTCCTCCCTTTCCCAATCCCTTCCCTCCCTTTCCACGGCCTGACATCTTTCAACCACCGAATGACCGAAGAGTAGCTTTTCTTTTTTTTTTGGGCAAGAACTGATTTGAATGTTTTGGGGTTTTCTTTGGCGCTGTGTTGATGAATTGCTGTTACTTGTTTTATAAAGAGGAGGGAGAGTCACAAGTGAGATTTGTGTTTTGAGTCTCGAAATGGAAAGAGAGGTGTCTTTGCCGTTGATTATGGGAATGATGGACGATCTGAGATTGTAATCCTTGTCATGTTGTTTTGGAAATTATGCGTCGTTGATCTCGTTTATCAACGGTCAATGTTCTTTCGGGATGTAATGTTTTGGATTTGTTTATTTTGGGGATCGCTGACGTGGCGACGTATTTTAAGTTAGCTGCCTCCGGACGTAAAATGCCTAAGTTTATTTTATTTGTAAATAAATTAAGTTCATGGTTTTTTTTTCCCTAAGAAGTAAAACTTTCATTCATGGTTTTTTTTTTTTACGAAGTAAAATTTTCATTCAAAGTAAAGCCATTCCGCACGTATAAATTACAAGTAGCATAAGATTTATATCTAATAAAAAAAATAAGTATCAATTCCGATAAACTATTATCTGATAGAAAATACAATCTTATGAAATTTTAAGTGTAGAAACAAAGACAAATCAATATTTTTTGCATTTCTAAGTTGATACGAATGTGCTACGTCATAATACGAAAGTAGATCTCCTTGGTCGAATAAATTAAAATACTACTCCAATATGCTATGAATAAAATGTTTTTTCCATAGAATATTCCTCGCATACTAACACAATCGAGATATCCATATAGAAAAAAATATAGTACTACAAAATGGGTAGTCAGAAATTAAAAAAAAATACTAGAAGAGGATTATTTTAAACAAACAAAACATAAACGAAATAGAAGAAAATAAAGTAGTAACAACTAAATAAAATAGGAAATGAAGAGGTAGTGGAGGTGGCAGTAAGAAAAATAGGAAGGACAGAAAATATGAAGGGCAGTTGATGCAGCAGCAGGGGTTTACTTTAGTGAGATATGAGCTGAATGGTTGTGAAGGTGGAAGGAGGTGGAAGCGGCTGTAAAAGAGCATTCGGTGGTGAGAGCGTGAGGTTTTTGGTGTGAGAGGCAAAAGGGGGTTGGTGCTGAAAAGAAGAAGAAGAAGAAAAAGAAGTGGTGAGAAACTTGAAAAATAGGTCGTGAACGGGAGCAATGACAAGTGAGGAAGAAGATAGGGGAAGAAAAGGGAGGTTAGGGGAGGGGCATTGCGACCAGAGCTAAGGCGGCGGTAGCGACCCTCCTCACGAGTCTTGTTATTGCTTGACAAAAGAGAGAGGTCAGGATGAATAGAAGGTAAATGTAACTCATGATGATTTTCTTCTTGTTGAGGAGTTTGAATCTGTTAACCTTGTTGATAATAGCACTAGTTGGGTGATTGATACTGGTGCTTCTATTCACGTTACATCTAGAAGGGATATGTTTATTTCTTATACTCCTGATGATTTTGGTTATGTGAAACTGTCTTATGAAGGTGTTGCAAAGTGTGCTGGTGTTCGACAGGTTTGCCTAGAAACCTTCAACAATACCAAGTTGATTTTTGAAGCATGTCTCGGATATTCGATTGAATTTACTTTCTATTGGTAAGTTAGCTAATGAAGACTATGATAGCTCATTCTCTCGAAAGATTTGGAAGCTCACTAAGGGTTCCATGGTTGTTGCTAGAGGTACAGGACACTCTACTCTTTATTTAACTCAAGCAAAAGTTGTGAAATATGTTGCCAATGCTGCTGAGTTTGTTGATTGAACCGATTTATGGCACAAGAGGTTATGTCATATGAGTGAGAAATGCATGAATGTCTTATCCAAGAGGAATTTGTTATCCGGTTGTAAGGTTGCTTTGCAAAAGTGCAAGCGCTGCTTTGCTGGGAAACAAAACATGCTTTCTTTCAAGAGTCATCCACCTTCAAGGAAGCCGGAAATACTTGATTTGGTGCATTCTGTTGTTTGCGGTCCGATGAAGACAAGAACACTTGGTGGGTCTATCTATTTTGTAACCTTTATTGATGATCACTCTAGGAAATTGTGGTTTTACACGTTGAAGACTAAAGACCAATTGTTGGGTGTGTTTAAGCAATTTCAAGCTTCAGTTGAAAGAGAAACCGGGAAGAAGTTGAAAAGCATTCGTACTGACAATGGTGGTGAGTACTTAGGTTCGTTTGATACTTATTGCAAAGAGCATGGTATACGACATTAGAAGACTCCTCCGATGACTCCTCAGTTGAATGGTTTGGATGAAAGGATGAATAGAACACTGGTTGAAAGGGTTAGGTGCTTGTTGTCACAATCTGGATTGCCAAAACTTTTTTGGAGTGAAGCTTTGAGCACTGTTGTTCATGTTTTGAACCGGACGTCATGTGTTCTTTTGGAGTATGAAGTACCAGAGAAGATGTGGTCAGGTAAAGATGTTTCTTATGATTATTTAAGAGTCTTTGGTTGTAAAACATTTGTTCATATTCCTAAAGATCAGAGATCTAAGCTTGATGTTAAGACTAGGCAGTGTATTTTTATTGGCTATGGCATTGATGAGTTTCGGTATAGGTTTTATGATCCTATTACTAAGAAGGTTATCTGTAGTAGAGATGTTGTTTTTGCTGAAGAACAAACATTGAAGGATATTGATAATGCAGATAAGCTAATTGTTCAGTCTAGTGATGATTTTTCTGAGTCGGATATTACTCCCAATATACCTATGGCAGAAGGTGGTAAAGTTGAAGCTCAAAATAATGAGCATGATATAGGTGCAAGTGAAGATGTGATAGTTGATCCTACACATGATGAAGTTGGTGATGATGTTCATGATGAAGAACCAACTTTGAAAATTCCTGCAAATGCACTCAGGAGGTCTACAAGAGAAAGAAGTCCTTCGTCGAGGTATTCTCCACATGAGTTTGTCTTGTTGACTCATGGGGGAGAACCTAAATGTTACGGAGAGGCTATGCAAGAAGAAATGAAGTCTTTGCTTGAGAATGATACCTATGCGTTAATGAAATTACCTAAGGGTATGAGAGCCTTGAAGAATAAGTGGGTATTCAGAATCAAGAATGAATAACATAGTTCTAATTCTCGGTACAAAGCTAGATTGGTTGTCAAAGGATTTAGTCAGAGAAAAGTGTTGATTATGAGGAGATTCTCTCTCATGTTGTGAAGATGTCATCCATTTGTGTTGTGCTTGGTTTAGTAGCTTTTTTTGGATTTCGAGATTGAGCAAATGGATGTGAAGACAACTTTTCTTCCTAGACAAGGAAATTTACATGGAGCAACCAGAGAGTTTTATTGTTAAAGGAAAGGAAGACTTCGTGTGCAAGCTTAACAAGAGTCTTTATGGGTTGAAGCAAGCTCCAAGGCAATGTTACAAGAAGTTTGAATGCGTTATGGGGGAGCATGGTTACCACAAGACTACTTCAGATCATTGTGTATTTGTGAAAAAGTTTTCTGATGATGATTTTATCATTCTTTTACTTTATGTGGATGATATGATTGTTGGCAGTGATATTTACAGGATTAATGAGTTGAAGAAACATATGAGCAGGTTCTTTTCTATGAAGGACTTGGGTCCTGCTAAGCAGATTTTGGGCATGTCAATTGCTCGTTATAGAAATTCCAGAAAGCTTTATTTGTCACAAGAGAGATGCATAAAGAAGGTGCTTTAAAGGTTTGGCATGAATGATGCCAAATGTGTTGCTAGTCCTCTTGCTCTTCATTTTAAGTTGAGTGCGAAACAGTGTCCAACCACTAACAAAAAGAAACAAAACATGGATGAGGTTCCTTATGCACTAGACCAGACATTGATTGTGAGTCGTTTTCTCTCAAATCCAGGTAAAGAGCATTGGAATGTTGTTAAATGGATTTTTGAGATATCTCGAAGGTACAACTCACTTGAGTTTGAGTTTTGATGTTGAGAAACATTTGCTATGGCTTTACTGATGGCAAGGGATGTTGATTCTCGAAAGTCTACTTCGGGTTATTTGGTCAAGTTTGCAGGGGGAGCTATTTCATGGCAGTCAAGGTTACAGAAGTGTGTTGCACTTTCTACCACAGAGGCAGAGTTTATTGCAGCAACTGAAGCGTGTAAAGAGTTGTTGTGGATGAAAAAGCTCTTTATATAACTTGACTTCAACCAAGACCATTATGTATTGTTTTGTGACAGTCAAAGTGTGATTCACCTTGCTAAGAATTCCACTTTTCATGCAAGGTCTAAGCACATTGATGTTAGGTATAATTGGATATGAGATGTGTTGAATTCCAAGTTGTTAGAATTTGAGAAAGTTCACACTGATGATAATGGTGCTGATATGATGACAAAGATATTGTCAAGAGGAAAGCTTGAGACATGTTGTTTAATCGCCGAGATGGCGATGGCCTCCACCTAGTCGAGAAGGGGGAGATTTGTTGGGTTGGGTTCTCTCCTAGTGAGGCCCAAGCCCAACACATTTTAGGATGAGTTACACCCACTCACACCACACATCAGATTTTTTAGGGTTTTTGAAAAGAGAGGCAACCATAGAGAGAAGAAGAAGGAAGTGAAGCCATTTTCATTTTTTTGTTCCAATAGAAACTTCAATCGTAATCTTTCTCACTCGTTCACCGTTAGATCAGCCTGAAATTTGGACAACATATTCGCCTCATCTAGTTCTTCATTTTGAATGGTGGAGATTTTGATTGGAGCTTTGTGGAGGGAGAAATTGGCTACGGACAGCAGCCTCTGTTTTTGGGTATTTTGCATCTTCTTCATTCTCATTTATAAGCTTTGTTGCTTGGTGCTTTGACTGGTTGTATGCACAAGTTGTGCTATATTTTGTGACTCTCTTGTACCTCATATTTTATTATAGTGAAACTATTTTCATTGGTCTGGACTTCTCACATTGAAGAGGTTTTCCACGATAAAAGTCCTTGTGTGTGCTTGTAGTTGATTTAGTTACTTTATTTGTCTGTGATTGCTGGTGCCATTGTGTTAGTGTTACTTGAATATTGTTCTTGTATTGGATTAATTGTGCCGCTTCCACTGTCGGGTTCTATCCAATACTGTAATCATTTATTAAATATGTCCACTCTTAAATATAACATTTATTAAATAGATAAGTTATATTAATTTATAAATTTATAATATTTTAAAGTGTTTATTTTTTATTCACCACTAGTGTAAAAAAAATTTGCACATATAATCAATCTTGTATTACTTCACCCAAAAAAATAACTAATTTTCAACACTTATTACTCCAAAAATCATTTAAATACATGAATCCGATTGGATGATAATAAAAAGTACAATTCTATTAGAATTAAATTCTATTTTAAATATGTATAAATGCAGTTATAAATAAATAATTATAAATACTTATATATATTTCATGATAAAGATTAAAATGTCGTTTTATATATTAATAAGATAATATATTGAATAGTCATGCTAAATATATATCTATCTTGCTAAATTAAATTTAACTAAGTCATTTATTTTTATGTCAAATAGAATATCATTTCGATGTCAAATAATATAGAAAATATCACATAAAGGAGCTTGTGTTCGACATCAAAATAATCTTCTATTTGACATAAAAACAAATGACTTGGTTAGATAAAATAGGTGTACACTTAAAATTCTTGTATATGAAAATCTTAAAATTAACATTAAATGAGTTTTCTATTTTTTGTAAAAAATATTTAAATACATTAATATATTTTAATTTACAAGTAATATTTTATAATAAAAAAATTACAAGTAATATTAGATAAGCGTATTAAGATAACTAGGTGTTGACCCGCGAAAATTGCTTATTACTTGGACTGCAATATTGGCCCTTCTATTACTAAACAAATTAATTGATCCAACGGGCTGAGGTGTGTGCACTTTCTATTAATTTAAAATTATATGCCGGCCCAAGACCATGTTAAACATATGTTGAAATGAATTTGTTTTTTTTTTTTTTTTTTTGTTAAATAAGAAGGATAATAAAATTCAAAGTTTTTTTATTACATGAAAGTTAACATATAAAATGACTATATCTAAATCTTGCATTTTATATCTTTTTATATAACACAAAATTAAATAATTTTGTTCTAGATATAATATAGTCAAATAGCATTAACACTTTAAGCTATTTTTCATTGATATATCTTGCTGAAAGACTCTTCACTGCAAAATTAAACAACATCATCATAAAAATTAAGAAATATCAACTTGAAATTCAATCCTAATAGAAAACACAACCAAAAAAGAAAAAAAATAAAGAAAAAAAATTCAAAGTAACTTATCAATTGTAATTTCCGATCTAATAAAGAAGATGAAGCAGCAAAAGCAATTGCAATTATATGAGCAACATATAAAGTTAAGGTTGATCATCAAATACCACTAAATATTTGTAAAAATCAGCTCCATCTACAAATGTAAACACCAAAAAAGAGGTGAGTGTAACTAATTATTTGCTAGAAATATTCATAGTACTGATCTTGAAGTGCATATAAACTAAAGTAAATTCCAGAAAGAGGTGAGTGTTGCTAATTATTTAAAGTTCAATTATTTTATTTATGTATTTCTTGAAAAACAGAGAATGATCAAAATAACACAAAAAGGAAACATACCAAACCCAAATTGTTGTTTAAGGCAAATGTCGATAAAGACCAAACTTTGATATTATCCAAACTTTGATCAACACCTGAAAGATATAGTCATCAGAAGACTCTAATGTGACACTTAAAGGAATGATATTATCCAAACTTTGATCAACAACTTATCAGTTATCATGCCATTTGTTAATTTCCTTTATTAACAACTTCATTTTTCTACCCATTATTCAAATTTCAAAGAGGAAAAAAGAGTTAATCAAAATTAACTACAAATTAACAATTAGTCTTAATCATTCTACTCCATACTTACAATAGCATCCCTCACTTTATTGGCAGACTTTCACTTTCCCCACAATCACATTACCTGTGTTCCATAACAACAGGTTCAGTGCAATTGTTAACAATCACTTTTAGTCAATATCTATCATCAAGGGAACACAAACATTAGAGATCAAGGATAATTTTTAATTTCATTACCTATTTGTAAAATAAATGCTCTTCAAATTATCTTAGTGAAGGTTTGACCCCATGCTATCTATAATTAACACAATGGTAACAACAATTATTAGGAATCACTTTCTTATAGCATCTGAATCAATTTCTTATAGCATCCATTGCAAGAGGCATAAGACAAATCATTTCTACCTCCTTTACTTGAAACAATACTTGCCAAAACCCAGCATGAAATCTCCTACAGCAAATAACACAACTTAAAATCAATAGCATACCCTTAACAATTTCTAATTAACTATAGCATTTATTCATCAACAAAAAAGTAATAATGCTCATCTTAGTCATGTTAAAGACCTCTTTAATACTCCGCAATGAAAATTCACCACTACTAATTTCTTCAATAACAGAGCATTGTCCTTGACTTTCAAGGAGACTGATATGCTGGGTGGCATTTTCACTCAAATTGATCAACCTTAAAAAAGAAAAAAAAAACAAATCATCATCTTCACTACGTAGTACAAACACTCGAGCTGTTTTTCTTCTCTTCTTCTTCCTCTCCTTAGGGTCTTTAGAGGTGTGGGTTGGGGTTTCAAAAAGAGCTCAAGGTTCTGGCTCTTTGAACTGCATCTGTGCAAGTCGCTGGCTCCAACTCAACTTCTTCGTCTCTGATTCACGAAAGAGTCGTTCCCTTCTTCTTCCCCATCCCTTCACCTTATTGACACGCCCGCTCGGGCAGTGGCTTTTGTCGTTGGATTTAAAAGCCTTATCCCTCGCAGGCGTGGTTGGATGTTTAGAAAAAAGTGTCACTGGGGTGCAATCAAGTTTAAAATACCGAGTACGGGACTCAGGTCGTTCTCCCTAGGAAGCGGAAACAGAAAGCTTATTTTTTATTGGAGGTTTGGTTGCAGTTAATTTGATTTGTTGGTTTGAAAATAGAGCGCAGTTGAAAGTAGTTTAAAAACAGGTAAATGACAATAATGATAAAAGAGTGCCCCGGCCGTGAGTTGAAATATTGTGCATCCCTATGATCCTTGCTATGTCCCAAGTCGGATGAGCTGTCACTTAGGAGGAACACACCACCCAGGGTAGAGTGGAGAAGTTAATCCGCTACATATCCTTAGCATACCAACTGTGAGGTACTGATCCCACGATCGATTCGAGTTAATCCGCGTTACTGGAGTAAACTCACTAGCGGTGTAGGTATAGCGGTAGAGTCTACAGTCAACAACTTGTGTTGAAAGAACTCGTGGAACCTGCTATCACCAGGCCCACTGCTCGAATACCCATGATCACCGTGGTGAACCCGTGTTGCAGGGACCCCACCCTTGCTAGCAGGAGCGTACGAATAGCAGTAACGGACTTAACCCCATTCCTCCCCATCCAACCCTATAAGGGACTCGTAGCTAAGGTTATTTGCACATTTCACCCTACAGCCGAGACACTATAGGACTCTACTCGCTACTTGAAATCATAAAAGCGGGAAAATAAACGGGCAGCATAACAGTATGTAAAATCACAATTTGCAGAAAAGTAAACGGACAGAGTAACGGTAGTAAAATGATAAAATCGCAGTTTTAAAATCGGCAAAATAACGGAAAAGTAAATTGATTGAAATTTAAATTCGGCAGAGTAACAGTAATATAAACAGACAATAAAACGAAAATAAAAGAGTTTGGCTAGTGAATGAACAATAAAACCTAAAATGGAACCCTAAAAACTAGACTAGAATATGGAAGTGGGCTCTCTTGAAATGGTGGAAGGCTTTTCTATTTATAGATGCTGGAAATGACCTATGCGTATGAATAGAAGCTTCTAATGCGTATGCATAGGTGCCCGTTCTGCCAATTAGGCATGCCGCCCAAGGCCAGGATGCGTACGCATGGCTCCATGTGATGCGTATGCATAGGCTCCAGCAATGGCCTTCTAGGTTTTGTTGCGATCCTTTCGTTCCTTTCGCTCTTTCCGGCCACTTCCGCTTCGAACTTTGCCTGTTAAATCTTGAAACACTTAAGTACACACATCAAGGCATCGTGCGGAACGAGAAAACAGTTCAAAACACAGTAAATATTGGCCGAAATAGCATATAATTACGATTACAGTCCTGAGGAACTACTAAGTGCAATCAAGCCTATTTTGCTAGTATTTAAGTGGTGAGATGTCGATAATTGGTCAATTAATGCTATGAAATTATCCATCGGAACGAGGTTTATCACTTATCTGCGATTAATTTTTCTCTCTCTCTTCTTTCTCTTTCTGGCTCAATCTCTTTTGAACATCAACTAACAAACAAAAATTTGATTTTGGAAATAAGAGGGGACGGAGTTGAATTTTGAAAATCAGGGAGAGGTTTGCTTTGGTTGGCATACAGCTGTTTTTTTTTTTTGAAAACCATGTTTTTCCCCTTTTTTTAAAACCATTTAACCTCATCTGTATGTTTTTTGAAAATCATTGATTTTTGAAAACCATGATTTTCCCGCTCATTTGCTTTGGTTGGCATACAACTGTTTTTTTTTTTTTTTGTGTTGGCATACAACTGTTTTTTTGTTTTTTTGTGGTTTTAATAGTGTATTTTAATAAAGATAATTCCTACCAACTAAATAAGGACACTTGTCAAGCATTTGGCCAGCCACTTGTCATGCATTCTCTCATGACTTCTTATGAAAAACTTCTTATGTTTCACCTATTCTATTTTATAGATTGTACTCCATTATGATTTTTCTCTCTTCCAATTTTCTTTTCATTCAAACAAAAGAATTTTTTTTTTCATTTTCTTTCCATCCATTTTCTTTTAATCTAAACAACATATAAAATCATTCACTTTTCCCTTTATTTTCTTTCTTTTTATTTTCTTTTCTCTCATTTTCTTTCTTTCCATTTTTCTTCCTATATCCAAACAAAGGCTTAAGGATACCCTAAGCCACCAACCCCAGTTCAAAAGCGTATTGGCCAAATCACAACCAAATTAAGTATGAGCTAGCCCACTTAAGTTTTTACAAAAAATCCGTAAAGTAGTTAGAATTTTAATTTAATCCTTAAACATTTTATTATTATTTAGAAGTGTGATGTAGTAAGTGTATGAAGTTAGATATGTATTCTCTTAGGAAGTTAGTTACAAATTCTGCATTCTCATTTGTTAATTAAATGTAAGTGTTGTATATAAATAGCAGGTAGTTCCTCAGTTTAGATAGGTTCTGTAATTCTGTTTTTGTGCAATAGCAGAGTTACTCTTTCATTCCAAAATTCTCTCTCATTTCTTCATTGTTTATAGCTTGAAGTTTGCTCAGATCACATTTTCCACATGGTGCAATGAGCATGGAGAGCTTTCAAGCTGAGAGATCTGAATCGGAATGAACCTTTGCACACTTATGCAGTTTCAATTCTACTGCTATTCAATGTTCCTCCTTCGCAAAATTTCTTTTGCTTCTCATCTTCTTGTTGCTTCACTTCCTTCGAGCTCATACAATAGAGATTGATGAGAGCCTGCGATTTCTCAATCTTTTTTGAAATATCACAAGTGTTCCGATCAACGAGCGTGAAGGAAGCTTTTCTCATCTCAATACGTCTTCCTCTTCGTTCAAGCTCATTCAATAGAGATTGATGAGAGCTTGTGGCTTCTCAATTCATTGTTGAGAACGAACAAGTGATTCGATCAACAAGCGAGAAAGAAGAAGTTCTGGATCTCATAATTAAGTTCCACTGATCTGAAGATGGCGGAAAGAGGAATATAGTGAACCCTAACATTCCACAGGCTTCGACGCAATTGTACATACATGAACTCGCAAATCTCTTGAATCAATTGAGAAATCTTCAGTCTCAATTATGCAAGAGCAATCCGATGCAGGATCCAACAAGTCCTTTCTTCATTCATCCTGGAGAAAATCGAGGTACCTCAATTGTTACAGAAACTCTAACTTCTAGTAATTACGGTGAGTGGAGTAGAGATATGATTACTGCCTTGCGTTCCAAAAATAAGCTGAAATTTATTGATGGAACGATTAAGAAACCAGAAAATTCAGATTCTGAGTTTGATGCATGGGAAAGTTGTAACAACTATATACTATCTTGGATTAACAATTCGTTAAGTCCTGGAATCAAACAAAGTGTTGCATGGCATAATCTAGCTGCTGATCTATGGGAAAATTTATAACATAGATATCACAAGGGGGATAAATTTCGTATTGCTGAACTACAAGAGGATTTATTTGCTGTCAAGCAAGGTGATCTAAGTATGACTGATTATTTCACAAAACTAAAACAAGTTTGGGAAGAGCTGAACAATTTCATATTAATTCCAAGTTGTGTAAACTGCTTTGATCCGTGTGTATGTGGCCTGTCAAAGATAAGAGAGTATAGAGAAGATTGTGTAATGAGATTTTTGAGAGGGCTCAATGAGGAATATTCTACTGTACGATCTCAAATCATGTTGATGAATCCCTTGCCTAGTGTGAATCAAGTCTTTTCTATGCTTATACAACAGGAAAGACAATTGACAAATTCCAATGGATCTCGTATATTGTTTAATTTGGCTGAAAGCAAAATTCAACAATCTCAAGACTCATCAGGACAAAAAAGGCAAGGGCAGAGGGCGTGGCAAGGGATCTCAAGGTCGCGGTAGAGGTTAAAAAATGTTGTGCAACTATTATGGAAAGCAGGGTCACACTGAAGATGTGTGTTACAGAAAACATAGTTTTCCCCCCAATTTTAGACAGAAGCAGCAATTTAACACCTCAATCAATCAGATTGACACTGAGGACAGTAATGAGAATTTCAGTGATTTATAGGGCTATCAAACGGGCCGGTCTGCCTCGCCCCGCCCCGCCTAGTGAGGCGGTCCTAAAATTCCACTCGCCCCGCCTAATGGCGGGCTTGGCCCGCCAAACTTTTAATTTTTTATTTTTAAATAAAAATAATTAAATTAATTAAAAATATATATAATTTTAAAAATATATCAAAAAATTTTAATTTTTAATTAATATTATTAAAAATATCTAATTAAATATTAATTTCTTAATATAATTTTACAAATATTTCAATAACTTATAATATTTTTACTAATTAACTAATTATTTACTTTATTTTTAAAAAAAAGTAGCGATAAAAAGAGGCCCGGCGGGCTAAACGGGGCGGATTAAGCGGGTTTTATTATTTTGGCGGTTTTGAAATTCTAGCCCGACCCGCCTTTTTTGGCGGGTTAAGCGAGCCGGCCCGGCGATTTTCGACCCGTTTGACACCCCTAGTGATTTACAACTTCAGCCTCACTACTCAAGGGAGAACAGTGATGCATCCAAGTCAGATTTTACTCCCGAACAAAGACCAGCCCTGCTAGAACTAATCAAAGGAAAGCATGTTCACCATCTTTCTCATAATGCAAACCAGGTGCTGAGTGATCTAGTTCAAGCCTCAACCTCTGGTAAAAATCTTTTGTTAGAATTTAATGTAAAAATTATGAGTTTAATTCAACCTAAATCTGCACTTTGGATCATAGAATCTAGTGCAACTGATCATGTGACCTTCAATCTAAAGGATTTTCAAACTTTTCAAAAAATTGAGCGTATCACAATTAAATTACTAGATGGTAATAGATCTGAGAGCAATATCATAGGCACAATTGCATTTTAAGAAAATTTCTTCCTCACAAATGTTTTATACATTCCATCATTTGATTTTAAACTGATCACAGTTTCCAAACTCACCTCATATTTGAAATGTCAATTGCTAATTGATGATGAGCTTTGTGAGATACAGGACAAATGCACGTTGAAGACGATTGGCATTGCTAAATGTGGTGAAGGGCTTTATACAATGAATAAATCACTAGAAATTGTCAAAAATATTTCCTTGAAGGATACTTCTCTAGCGGTGCTTAATAATACAGCAGTTTCATCAAGTATTAATAATATTTGGCATCTTAGGCTAGGACATATACCTATGCATAGATTACCAATTCCTAGAAAAGATTATCCATTCATTCATTGTAATAGCACTGCATTACCATGTGAATCTTGTCTTTTTGCCAAACAAAAGAAATTGGATTTCAACTATGGTTCCACTCACATAAAAGCATGTTTTGATTTTGTTCATATGGACATTTGGGGTCCTATTTCAGTTCTTTCTACTGAGGGACATAGATATTTTCTGATTGTAGTAGATGGAAAGAGCAGATTTACATGGATATTTTTTATGAGAACAAAATCTGAAGCATCAAAGTTGGTTCAACATTTTGTACAATTTGTAAAAGTTCAATTTGAGAAGCAAATCAAATGTATTAGAACAGATAACAGACCAGAATTTACTATGAAATCTTATAGTACTGGCATCATTCATCACACCTCATGTGTGGAAACACCTGAACAAAATGGAATTGTAGAACGTAAACATCAACACATTTTGGGAGTCACTAGAGCTTTTATTATTTCAATCAGGTGTGCCTAATTATTTTTGGCACTATGCCAGTGCCTATGTAGTCCATATTATTAATAGACGGTCAAGTGCGGTGTTGAAAGATGTCAGTCCTTACAAAATTTTATACAATAAACTTGTTGATTTGTCAAACATCAAAGTCTTTGGCTTCCTTGTTTTTGCTTCAACTTTAACTCATTCTCGAGCTAAACTTGATCCAAGGGCAAAGAAAAAAACTTTCTTAGGTTTCAAACCAGGAACAAAAAGCTTTCGATTGATTGACATGAATTCAAAAGAAATTATGGTCTCACGTAATGTTGCTTTCTTCGAAGAACAATTTCCTTTCTTACAAAATAAAAATTCTATGGAATCTCTTGGCCCTCATTCACAGCAGCATGCAACATCTCACTTAGACATTTTTGCATATGACACATCTTGTTCTTTGCCATCTCATTTTAGCACACATACATCCACTGCACCACAAGACTTTAATCTAGCATCTGATGCATCACATTTGCAACCACAAACTGATTTGCATGAAACCACTGGTAAGAGATCCCAAAGAGTGAGAAAACCTCATGCCTATTTACATGACTATCATTGTATGGCCACTTCCTCTTTGCAAGACTCCAATTCTGCAGTGTTATATCCTTTCTCACACTTCTTATCATATGATAGACTCAGTCCACCATACAAATCTCTTTCCCTAGCCATTTTTCAAAATTCAGTGCCTAGCACTTATGAGGAAGCAGTTGAACATTCTTGCTGGAGAGAGGCTATACAGGCAGAATTGGAAGCTTTTGAGCAAAATAAAACTTGGTGTTTTACTGAACTACCAAATGGTAAAAAGGCTGTGGGTTGCAAATGGCTGTTTCGAGTAAAACTTTAATCCTGATGGCTCAATTGAAAGGTATAAAGCTCGCGTTGTTGCAAAGGGCTTCACTCAAGTGTAAGGAGTGGATTATGGTGATACTTTCAGTCTAGTTGTAAAGATGACAATTTTACGTGTCATGCTTGCTGTTGCAGCTTCCAAACATTGGCATCTTAAGCAGTTGGACGTAAACACTACTTTCTTACATGACAACTTGGACAAAGAAGCGTACATGAAGGTGCCATCAAGATTAAACATCCCCAAACCAGATCTTGTTTGCAAGCTCCAAAAATCTCTTTATGGATTGAAGCAGGCTAGCAGACAATGGAATTTGAAATTAACTCAGACTCTTATAGATGCTGGTTATAAGCAGTAGTGTGTAGATGACCATTCACTCTTTGTCAACAACAAAGGGACATGATTCACTGCCATTGATGAGGCTCCCGCTCGAGGCGTCGCAACAAGGTTAATCAGGAGTTCCCTTATCTTTTGAAAACAAGTTTGATATCGTTGTAGGGGAATCCAAATAGATATGTTGCGAGCAAGGATGGTTCTCGTCAAAAGAAGAGTTGTCACAAAAGCTTGCAACTAGTTCAAAAATATCGAGTATGGGACTCGGGTTGTTCTCCCAACGAGTGCAAGGGTCGATTTTGGTTGTGAGAAAATCAGGGGTTATAATTGTGTGTGTGTGTGAACAGAGATTAAAGAGAGTTTGAGAGAGAAACTGATAAAGAGGAGTGCTAGGCCATGGATCAAGGTATCATGTGTCCCCATAAACACTACTAATCCCAAATATAGATGGTTGTCACGTAACCCACAGAGCCACACTCTACCAAACGGTCGAGTGGGTAGATCAACACCGTTCCATAAGTCCCAGGCTTCTCATACTTTAGTGCAACGGACCTAGGTCTTTGGAACATGGATAAATCCTCCATGTTCACCTCATTAAGGACTCACTCTCACTAGCGAAAGCCTGGCGTCTATAGAAAGGTATCAACCCAAGGATTAACCCATCTTTTCTTTGGGAATTAGTGGCCAGGATCATCCACACCTCAACCCATGGCCAAAGCACAAGATCGCTACTCCATAATTAAAGCAAACAAAACATCAAACACTTGGTAGGCAAGAAACAAAGACATGATAGCAAATATGGAAAATAAACTAACAAGAGAATCAATAGAGTAAATCAACAAGTAGATCAACAACTAAGAGCATATGAATCATAAAATAGCATGAACATAAACTAGAAATTGCAATATGTAAAAGAGAGCAAAATAGATGGAGAAACTAGAATTGCATTAATTAAATAGAACAAGTATCCACAAGTCAAACACAAAACATGTAATAGAATAAGAGTTTGGTTGGTAACGGGGTTCCTAAAGGTGAAGAACAAAGAAGAGAAACTAGAGAAAATAGGAGAGATGGAGAACTCTCCCAAAAATCTCCTAAAACTATTCTAAGGCTAAAATTGATGAAATGAGAGAATGCTTGTTGTGCTTGAGCTGTTCCTCCCCCATATAGGTCGAATTGGGCTTGAGCAATGGATGGGCCAAGACCCAGAAAAGTGAAATACCCAAAATAATCTTCATTTAGTGAGTTTTGTCGCCGCCGCGCGGGCGCGCCACCTCCATCGCACGGGCGCGTAATGTTCTTTTCTTGGAGGTTATGAAACAGGATGGCGCGGGCGCACCATCTGGGTCGCGCGGGCGCGCCAACAACGAAAACTTCCCCATTAAGTAAGGGAAGGCGCGGGCGCGCGGTCAACGCTGGATTGGGCTATTTTTGGCTTTTTGTTCATTCTCTTTGCTTCTCTTGTTCTTCTTAGCTTCCCTTGGGCTCTTCTTCTACACTTTGGGCCTGAAATTCCCTAGCACACACATCAAGGCACCAAGTGGGAGAAGATTCAAACAATTTACATACTTGGAAGCTAATTTAACAAATTAATCAACTAAGGACATAATTATGCAAGAGATGGAAAACCTTGGTCAATCACTAGCAAATATGTGGAAAAGTGTTGATGAGGATATCCTTTTAAGTATGAAATTATCGTAAAAAACCTCCTCATCAAACACCCCACACTTAAAATTGAGCATGTCCTCATGCTCTAGTGCTTATGACCAAGGGGAAAATCACAAAGAATTTACTCAAACCCATCAACGAGATCAAAGGGGAGGAACTACACAATATTATTATGGATGAAGTAATATCAAAACTAAGTTTATCTAACTAAACACCAAAAGAGATGGATAAAAGCATGTTGGCAAATGTTACCCCCCAAAGCAATTAAGTTCAAAGAAGATTAAGCTTGCTTGCATCATAAGAAATATTCTAAATCATGGAATCAAGTCTAGAACCCTTACTAGTCATGTATGCGCTCTGTTCACTCAAGTGTATAGGGTTAAAGACGCTCGACTCCTTTCTATTCATGCTCTTCGCAAATTAATATTCATTTAACCAATCAATATCAAGTGTATGTATACATGCATCATCATGAGGGCTTTTTAGGGTTGTAACATGGCCAAGGTGAAGGTAGGATTTAAGTTTTGCCTAAGTGAGCTTTTAAAGATGGATCTTTACTCAAAGGAGGACACCTAGCACTCTTTTGTTTCTTCACTCAACCAACGTTTTTCGAAAACTTCACATTTCCGAAGAACATGCAATGCATCCGAAGATGGATTAGGATGTATGTATTTGCTTATTTGGTAGCTTAAGATTCTTGCTACTTTTGGTGACAAGGAATTTATTACCTTCCTTTTATTCTTTCTTTTCTTTTTCTGTTTTTCTTCTTTTGTTTTTCTTTCCTTTTTTCTTTTCTTTTTCCTTTTCTCCATTTCTTTTCCCGTCACCCGTTTTCCATTACTAGCTTGTGCAAATACATACACCTAATTAATTGTTTCCATGCATGCATGAACTTCCCCAAATGCCTTAAGATTTTCTAATTTCCGCAAAAACCCCTTTTTTACCCTTTTTCGAATGTTCTATACTTTTAATCTCTCTTTTCTTTATTCTCTTGCAAAGTGACTCACCACTAAATTCTCAATCAAAGATCCAAGGGGATAATCATAGTTTTTCACTTATTTGGCTTGTAATGAGCTAATTAGACAAGAAAATGGATTAAAGGCTCGAAATTGGTTCACAAGGGTGATGATTAAGGGTTAGGCCATTTGGTAAGTGAGCTATCATTAAATAAAGGCCTCAATCCTACGAATACATAGTATACATACAAAGATGTACATATAAAATCAATTAATCTACAAATTACAATCATAGAAAAGGAGTAAATACACGAGAAGGAAATTGGTGGTTCTTTAAAGATGAGGAACCACCTCTTTTTTTGGCTCAAAAACCTCTCGGGGTTATGTGTTTTTTAACTCTTTTTCATGATTTTAGAAAGCAATCAAGTTGTGCACATACAAGTTTCAATGAAAATTTTCAAAAGATGATAATGGGGGTTCCAAAGAGAAAGAGAGGGTGCAAATAGTTAGAAAACAAGTTTGAAATAAAGTTAAGCATCCATAACATATATTTTAGCCGATCGGGTCATGCCTATAGGAAAATAGAAAAACAAAATAAGTTTGTTTTTCAAGGCACACCCAATTCCAAGAGTATTTATACTACATCTACTAAATATTCTACCAGTTAGATAAAAAGGCTATTCACAAATGTACTTGAGCAAATATATATATGCAATGATTAAAAGTTTTGAAAAGCTAAACCACCACTAATTGAAGCTTTCCCCCTTCTTCGGAAAATTGCACGACCTTCGTGCTGTGGGGGTGCGGAGTCCGGTCTCTAGTTTATGGAAGTGGACGAGGTGGAACGGTCCTCCTCTTCCTCTTCAGCAGAATCCCAATCCTGAGCAGCAGTTGGCTCTCCTCCAGCCACATCAGTGCCCCACTGATCAAGATCTCTGTCAAAATTCCAGTAGTGAGGATCATCATACTCCCCCGGTCCTAGCTCAGGAGTGGCAGGGAGTGGCGAGAGTAGGGACCATGATGAAGGAGCCTCCTCAGGTGCCACGCTCTCCTCTAGGACTTCTTCTTCATCTTTCGGCTCCTCTTTATTGGCAATAAAGGGTTGTTGCTCCATGGTGGTTTTTCTTTTCTTGGGCCTCCCCTTCTTCATCGCTAACGAGGTCAATTACCACGGCCTTCTTGGGCTTGGGTCGAGAGGGGTCACCACGAGCAACGAGCCTCTGAGAAAACCGCTTTCGGAGAGGTTTCACAGAGATCTTGGCGATTTTCTTCCCCTTCATGTCAGTTGGTGGTTTCTCAACCGGAGCTTGGGTGTTCTCCCGTGCTTTGGGGCGAATCTCAACTGCATCAGCTGCTATTGCCAGTACCAATAGCTTGTTCGGCCTAAGCACGGATTTGGGAAAAGTCGGAGGCAAAAAGGGAGGAAGCCCCGCCAAGCGCGGAGATTTCCGGGTGGGTGGCATGGCGAGCTTCCCTTTCCCTTTTGCAACAAGTGACTTCCTCTTGCGGTCCATCCTAAAAATTCAAGATAAAAAAGGATCAATATTCAAGCATGGTTGAGAAATAATTTATCACTAAATCTTATAAAATGGAAGAAATGATGTTGGAAGGGGCGAATGAGAGCTTTAAATTAAATTTTGATCTCAAAATGGTAGGAAAGTATTGTTTTAAGGCAACCAAGTCATTTGGAGAAAGAGTGGATCAAAATTTAATTGGAAACTTCTTTGAACAATTTCATCGAACACTTGGTGTGCTTATTTTTAGAAACAAGGTTTTGAAGAGATTACCAAGTGTTCAATGCCCCAATCAATCATTTTAACATTCAACAATACTCAATTAATCATGGCATCAATCAATATCAAGCAACGTAGTTGTCTAGACCAAATTATCTAACCACCCTAATCATCTTAAACTAAGAGCATTAATGGTAACTAACTATATTAGCTAAGGAAGAAGGGAGAGAGAGAGAACTTACTCGGCAGTGCGGAGTAAGCGAGTTTCACACACAAAAACAATGTAGGAGTGGTGGTGTGTGAGTGAGAGAGATTTGGAGTTGAGAGGATTTGAGAAGAGGTGAGAATGAGTGAAAAAGAGAGAAGGTTCGGATTTTTAATCTTGATGCCGTCGCGCGGGCGCGCCATGGCTAGGGCGTGAGCGCGGGTCCTTTTGGGGGCCCAAATCGTGCACGAATGGGCTCACGCGGGCGCGCGGCCCTTCCAGTAGCTAGTTCGAGAGCACCAAGTGCTGGGGCGCGCGGCTGTGCGAACGCGCCAAGAAGAGAGCGCGGACGCGCCATGCAACTTGGTAGCTTCGACCGAATGTGGCAAAACTCACCGCGCGGGCGCGCTTATGCCATCGCGCGGGCGCGCGGTGGCTCCAGTAATGAAAAATTTTGGCAATCTCAGGTCATATGGCCGCGCCCCCAAGAGAGTGCGGCCGCGCCATTGCCCTGTTTTCACATTTTTCTTTGTTTTTCTCCTTTTTCTCATTTTTTTTGGTGGGTGATAGTTATATACAAACACAACCAATGATGTGCTCACCCTTTTTAAAACACATCTTTCATCAAACAAAAATCAAACTAACAATTATATGCACATATTCACAAAAGATTATCAAGAGATAAGGTTGGAAGAGTTGTACCATGGTGGGGTGTCTCCCACCTAGCACTTTTGTTTAGTGTCCTTAAAGTTGGACATTGTTGCTTGGATGGCTTCTTACTTCCACTTGGATTGGTCCTTCTCCAAGTGGTGGTTCATGGCATCATTGTGGTGGAGAACCTTCTTGAAAGTATACAACTTCCCAATCATGTCTTCCACACTTTTGCATTTGAGCTCAAACTTCCTCTTTTCTTTCTCTTCTTCCTTTTCTTCTTTTGAACTATCCTCTCCTTGCTTCTGAATTTTCACCTTCTTCTTTGTAGGGTCCTTCTTTTTCTTCTTCACATGAGGGGGAGAACTCCTCAACCCCTTACCCTTCTTGAGTCTTCCTTTAGCTTCTTCACCTTGCCTTCTTTCATCCTTGTCTTCCTTGCTCAGTTGCATTTGATGGGAAAATTTCTTATTCAAAGCGGGCGGTTTCTTTGGATGGTAAACTTCCTCCACATTTCCAACCTTGAAGGAGAATGCATTGGTGATGTAATCAAGCTTGAATCCGGCGGTCTGAAGAGTGGGTCTCCCTAAGATAACTTGGTGTGTGCCACCTTTGCTATGCCTAGTAGACCGGATAACATGAAAATCAGCGGGTACCGTCAAGCTTCCAATTTTCACAACAACATCATCCGCAATTCCTGCATTTGAAACGATTCCCATGTCAGCAGTGGTGAATACATCCTTTGTTGATCTCAACGGTCCAAGATTCAACAAACAATAGAGCTCATAAGGCATCACACTTCCGCAAGCTCCCGGATCACAGAGGCAATCTGGAATGTTAATTCCCCGCACCTCACATGTAACCAAGCAAGGTCCGGGATCTTCACATTTAACTGGAAGAATGGGCTTGTGCACTTTTTCTCCTTTAAACACTGTGGCTAGGCAAAGCTTCCCATATTCCTCAACAACCTTAGTTTCTTCCTCATTAGCTTCCTTCACTTGCTCTTTTTCAACCACTTCCTCTATCACATCCTCTTTTTCAACCTCTACTTCCACTTTACCTTCTTCCTCAACTTCCCATTCCCCATCCTCATCTTCCGAGTCCTCCTCATCCGACTCTTCCGACTCATCCCACCAATCTTCATCGTCGGACTCCACCATTTCATTTGCCTTGA
>JASCZI010181260.1:131066-151575 GCA_036250425.1 Stylosanthes scabra | reverse complement strand
TTAATTAGATTTGAATGATGTGAAATATTATTTATCATTTAAATTTTACTTATTATAATTTTTAATTAAATTAAAATATAAGTTAAAAATGTTAAATAAATAAAAACATATTTTGTGGTGGTTCTAACCTTAACTGCCGTTATATTCCTGCCATTTATTCGTTCCGCGGTGGTTACTGTCGCTAAACACATCAATTTCGTGGCGGTTTTTATAACCGCTACTAAATACAATAAACCGCCGCAAAAATCATCGATATTGTCCATTTAGCGGTGGTTTATTCAACCGCCGCTATTAAACCGTCGCTATTAGCTAGATTTCTTAAATCTCAAGATCAACTTGCAGATTTCTTAACCAAAGTTTTACCTCCTAGTCCCTTTTCTACAAACATTTCCAAGCTCGGATTGTTAGACTTATACAACCGAAGCTTGAGGGAGGGTGTGACGTAGTAATAAGTGTATGAAGTTAGATATTTATTCCCTTAGGAAGTTAGTTACAAATTCTGCATTTTCATTGGTTAATTAAATGTAAGTGTTGTATATAAATAATAGGTAGTTCTTAGTTTAGATAGATTCTGTAATTCTGTTTTTGTGCAATAGCAGAATTACTCTTCCATTCCAAAATTCTCTCTATTTTTTCATTGTTCATAACTTGAAGTTTGCTTAGATCATGTTTTCCACAAGAAGAAATTAAATATTTTAAAAATATTTTATTAAATTAAATTAGGTAATTTTGTAATTTTAAAATTATATTATAATTTCATGTCTTATGTATTTAATTAATTTTTTTTCCAAAAATTCCAATTTCTACTTATATAACGTGGTTATACTGTAAATTGTAATTATTGATTATAAAAACTTCCTCTTATTCAATCCCCCAACTTTAATTTTCTTTCTCTATTTTTTTTTTCTCAATATTACATTCATAATTTCAGCTGCGAGTGTGCAACTACCTTGTAGAGCACTAAATATTATCCCTCATATGACAATACAATCTATTCAATTCTATGTAGCGGCACCACAAGGAAGCCTCATTAGAAAGTTTAGGGAGCCCATAATTTTTTAGTAAATAAGTGGCCAATAGATTTTTTCCTTCTTTTCTCTCTCCTCTTTTATCACTTATTATTCCCTAATTACACTCATGGGCTCCATATTAATCCCCTAATATTGATTCCGTAACATTACTCTATAAATATTTGTTTTTCTTACCTAACAAACATGGAACAAATTTTTATGTGTAATTATTAAAAAAAAAAAATTCCTTACAATTTTATATTTGTTACCATTATTCTATTCCTACAGTTCATTTTTTACTTATATATTTTATACAAATTAATTAAATTTTGTGATCAAATTAAATCTCTAAACTGCTACTTAGTTATACATTATTTATTTTCAAATAAATGAAATAAATTATGATATTTAACCTTACAAAATTAGATAAAGGCCTATTATAATTGAAAATTCAGATAAACTAGTAAGAATTTACAGTTTATACACTGTGAACGTACTGAATACACAACAAAATTTTATGCCTAATCCATATTTTAAAAAATTTAAATTTATGGATATTTATCTTTTTAAATAATAATAATCAATTGGGAACACAAAATTTATTAAAGTGCATTATTTTATTTTATCACAAATCATAAATAAACAACACTTGAACATCGCACTCAAACACGTCTTGGGGGTACAGACTAGTCCAAATTGAGAAATTGAGCAACCTCTTATAAGTAATAACAGTTTCTCACTTTCTTGGATGTGCTCAGTGATTAAAACCTATTTGCATTTGGATTTGCAAACGTGCACAACATTAATTTAAGCATTTCTGTCTGCATATATATATATTCGACTAGAAGAAAGAATTATGTTAAATAATGTAGTAGTAGTATACTGTATGATAATTTAGGTGTCAAATGTACTTAGATTGCAAATGACCTTTTTGTCCAATTTCTTCTTCTTTGATACTACTAATTATTGCACAAATTAAAGGGTCCATTAATTTGGATTAGCTAACAGGTTTACATTTGAAAAATAAATAATGTGGACTGAGTTTGTGTTATTATTTTCTCCTTTTTTCAAATGTTTCCTATTTTTAGAGTTTTGTAAAAAAAAAAATTTTTTAAATATTTTCTATTTTTACATTGTGTTTTTTTTTTTTGTTTTACAAAATTCTGAAATATAAAATACTGGAAATGGAAATTGAAATTTAAAACTCATACCAAAAGCAAAATTGCATAATTTTAGTACTTTTGCAACGAAACATTCAATTGTTAGTATTTATTTAGTACGCTTAATAAAATTTTTATTCATGTATTATCATGCATGATATAAGCTTAGTTTTTAGGTGTGATAAATCAATTGTAAATAGTTATGCAGATACTTGTTATGTCCAAAATTATCATTGCTTAAAGACTAGGCATAGAGTTTTTAGAGACTTAATTACTTATTAAAAATAATCATAAAAAATATAAGACTATAAAAATAACCACTAAATATTCAAATGACAAAATTAGCTATGAAAAAGATTCAAAATGTGACAAAAATACTTATATACGTTATGTAACTAGTTAAGTATTAATAAATTATTAGAAACAATTTTTAAATATTTTTGTCATAATTTTAAATCTCTCAGATGTATTTTTGTTGTTTATATTTTTCTGATTATTTTTGCAATTTAAAAATCTTTCATGCTTATTTTTTATACTTAATTTTTTTTATATTGACGAAATAAAGATATGTAATTTCATTTCTTGAAAGAGATGCTTAACCCTTCGAATAGTGACTTAAACAGAGTTTGTGTTTAACGGCCCTTAAATTTCTTTGTCTGCCCTCCAAAATCCTCTAAAACCAAATAAACTTATAAACACACAAATGTCATCATCAAATTCATAATTCAAAATTATCATATTTAACCTAACATATTTATAATTTTATGTAAATAACATTAGTAACTATATATTTATTAATAACTTTTTTAAATAAATGATTTAACTAATCAAGTCCAATTAAATCTCTTTTCTTCACATGTTTCTTCTTCTTCTTCTTTGCCGTCGTTGTAATCGTTAGCATATTGTTTATTCCTTCTAATAATATACAGGTTTTAATTTTTTTAAATCAATTAACATTGTTGATGTTTGTGTTGTTGATATATATATTAGGAAATTCAACTTATTGTATGTTTGCTATTTTGTGTTTGATTTAGTAGTATATTTCGATTCATTTTAGTAATATATTACGGTTTATTTCTAAAAGAAGAAGTTTATTATGTTCTAATTTTTTATAAATTTATATTCGAAATGAAAGTAAGTTTCTATTCAAAATAAAAGTAAGTTATCGAAGTATAATGATAAATAGGAGGAGAAAAAAGAAGAAAAAAACGTAAATTGTGTATATACACGCTTTGTTTTGTGAGAATATTAAAAATCATTAGTTAAGCTTGATTGAGTAAAATAAATGTATAAATAATATCATATCATTATATATTTATAACATTTAATATTATGCATTTAGTTCAATAACAATTAATAAATCAAAATCAAAATAAGAAGATCGATTATGACTATTCATAGCTATCAAATGTAGCTATTAAACTTTTCCAATATAGTATAACAAAAATATTCTATATACTAAAACTTATTCACCATATAAAGTAGTTATTACGTATTTGTTTATATTTATCCAGGTTGGTTTACACATTTTTGTGATTAAATAATTAGTCATAAGAATAAACAAACCTATTTATATAAATTATAATAAAAAAATTTATAAGACGACAAATATATAGGTATGTCCGTCATATATAGGTATGTTGTGGCTATTAATTAGGATTTTTAGTGCATGATTGCTGATACTAAAAAGAAAAAGAAATTGATTAAATACGCACTTGTTTGTGGTGCAAGAATTTATTGTCTCCACTCATGCACCAAACAACACACATGATGAAAATTAAACTAGAGAAAACTAGCATGGATCTTCTTCACTTTCTGTGCCAGTAAAGACAAAATAAAAATAACAACAACAAAAATAGAAATTACAACCATTATAAATTGAACACACTACGTACCCTTCTTTATACTTCAAAAATAATAACGTACCTGGTAAGTAGTAAGTAGTAACACTTCAATAACGATCACGACCATGCCAAACACTAGAATGATAATAAGAATGCTGCTTATTATTATCATGATTGTGATGAGTATGGTGATGATGGGAGAGGGTATAGAGGGAGCAGAAAGTGGAGGTGGACGACGTGCATTATTTGTGTTTGGAGACTCTCTGGTGGACAGTGGTAACAACAATTACTTGCCAACCACCGCGCGCGCCGATTCTTCTCCTTATGGCGTCGATTATCCGACGCATCGCCCCACCGGACGCTTCTCCAATGGCTTCAACCTACCTGATCTCATTAGTAAGTTCAAATACATACACTTCACACTTCACATTTCACGCTTCAACTCTTCGTATAAAAGTATGTCTCACTCCTTTTTTTTTTTTTTCTACTTGAATAAAGGAAAATTTTCTAATATAAAATAAAATAAAACTTTATTTTTAAAAACAAATTAACAAGACATTAAATACAGAAATCCAACTTTTTCTGGAAGCTGCTCTTATTCGCATATTAATTAACTAATTTCATGGTTTTCCTATTTTTAGCCACTTAAAGTGGCGAACTTTATGATTTTAGTCATTAAGTCCTATGAAAAAGATGTGGACCAATTTTACAATAACAATATCATTTTCTCACCAATTGAGACACATAAAAATCATCTTATAATCAAACTATACGATGAAAATCTAATGAACCTATATTCAACTACTAATAAGAAAAAAATCATGATAATTAAATTGAGAATATAATGCATGGACCATGATAATTAAATTGAGAATGTAATGCATGGATCATGAAAGATGTGGAAGATGTGAAATTGTTTGCAGTAAAATCACTACTTTTTTTTTTATTAATGATTGAATATAGATTTATTAGATTTTTGTCATATGGTTTGGTTATAAGATAATTTTTATATGTCCTAATTTGTGAGAAAATGATATTGTTATTGTAAAATTGGTCCACATCTTTTTCATAGAACTCAAATGGCATAAATTTGCATGAAGCTCGCCACTTTAAATGGCTAAAATCACAAAGTTCGCCACTTTAAGTGGCTAAAAATAGAAAAACCATGAAATTAGCCAATTAATATGGCGAACATGAGCAGCTTCTAAAAAAAAATTGGATTTCTGTATTTAATGTCTTATTAATTTATTTTTGGAAATAAAGTTTTATTTTATTTTATATTAGAAAATTTTCCCTTAAATAAACGGTGAAAACTCAATTAACTTGTGAAATTGATAGTTTAAGTCATTAGCTTATCATTTAGTCAAATATGTAAATTATTTAGTACATTTTAAAAAATAATTTCCTATTGCGTCCGCATATTATTCACCTAAATATAATTACATAAACATAAAATAATTACGTATTGGAAATTTCTTAAATAAATAAACCTTTGTTATATATCTTTTCTTTGATTCTTTTTATTAATTAGTGAAAAATTAATATTATCAAATTTTTAAATAAATACTTATTTAGTATCAAATTAACTTTAAAAAAGGATTTTCTTTAGTTAATAAAATTATTTATTTATAAATTTGGTTTATATTGTTATTTTTCGGGAAAATCGTTGAAACATTAAATGTTACAGGTCATCACCGGCCCATAAAAACATTTTAGATGCTTCTCACAAATAGAATATATTCCAGGCTGGTCTTCCCAGCTTCAACTTTTGGGTTTCCCCACCAAATCCAAAGCCATAATCTTTTGCTATTAAGGAAGGGATGTAGCACATGCATGCTAATAACATCATCATCATCATCATTGGATATATAAAATTTTCATTAACTGATTTTGTTGTCTCCGACTCTCCCTAACCAAAACCGTACCGTTTATTCAATTATGATATTTATTCTCTTCTAAAAATATTAAAATTACAAATATTTTGTAACCAACTATACTAGGTAACCAATAAAAATTCATCCAACATCAGCCAATTTATTTTTTTATGTTTCGGATGTTCTGTTTTTAAGTTTTTGATGTTCTATTTCTAAAAAAAATATAAAATTAGCTGAGGTTTCGGATGTTCTATAGCTTTCATTATGGATGCTTTATAAACAATAGTTTCGAATGTTCTATTTCTTATTGGCTGATTTGTTGGTTAAAAAATTATTGGTTACCTATACTTTTTCTTTTGCAGTATGCATAGTCTGATGATAGTAGTAATAATAAAAAATATATGGGAGAATAGAAAACCAATCCAAAATAACTTAAAATTATCTTATTACTTTCTATTATTCTTTAATTATTGTTGAAATATTTAGATAACAATAAATATAATAACTATATTATTATCAATGTTATATTTATGAATTTAATTTAAATTAAATTAAATTAAATAATTTTAACTATGGTCTACTTAACATTAGTGAATAAAAATGTAGGCCAGCATATTGGTTGCGAAGCAGCATTGCCATACTTGAGCCCCGAAATGAGAGGAGAGAAGTTGTTGCTTGGTGCCAATTTCGCCTCCGCTGGAGTTGGAATCCTTAACGACACCGGTAGCCAATTTGTAAGAATACAACTTTTCTTCTTCTTTTCCAAATCTTAGTGGAATTTAGATGTATACTCCCATCATTTTAATTTATATATAGGGAAAAACATAAATACAGACTCTAACTTAGAATAATAATTCAGAAAAATACGAATAACATTTTTTTTGGAGTATGTAAGACTAACAACTTACTACATTAGAAGAATCCCTTGGAGATTTATTAGACTTAAAATAAATACATTGACACTAATAAATATTATATATACGGCTTAAATAAGTTTTAAATTCTTATATCTAATAGAATAAACTAATAATGACAGGAATTAAAATGGAATTTTAAAATGTTACTGGAATAAAACCAAAGAAAAATATTATAGAAAAAACTTATTTAAAAGAAGTTTGGCTTTGTCTTATTAAAATTATGTTCACTCTTAAAAAAAAAATAGATGAACAAAGGTAAAGAAATTTTTTATAATTAAAAGATAAATATTGATTATTTATCGAGTTAAAATTGATACTAAATCTTTTTCCCTTTTGTTGACTATGATAAAAACAGTTGTTCCAATTATTTCTGTATAAAAGATAATTTTTATTATGTCTTTTTATACGAGAATAATTGAGGACTTGACTCATATTTTAGATGGCAAATAGTTCGATCTAATGGAGGACTTGACTCCTTGAAGATATTGGATATCATAAATGGAATAAAAATTCAAGAATTTTAAAAAAATATAAATGGAGTTATATTATGAAATGCAGAGTATTAAAGAGAACCTGAAACAAAGTTGAACTAATATCAAATTTGTTGTTCAACACATACAGGATGGTATATTAAGAATATTCCAGCAGTTTGCATTGTTCAAACAATACCAAGAACGGTTAAGTATTGAAGTAGGGGCAGAGGAGGCACAGAGAATAGTGAATGAATCATTGGTACTAATAACAATTGGCAGCAATGACTTTGTTAACAACTATTTCTATCCACCAAACATTGCTAGTGCTAGGTCTCTCCAATTCACCATCCCCAACTTCTGCTCCTATGTTATCTCTGAGTACAGAAAAATCCTTATGGTAATTCTTCAACCACCTCTCCCCTTTTTATACTTGTGTGATCTTGCTATTCATTTATACAAGAAAGTCATGATTTTAAATTGTAGTTGAAGTTAATCCTACCTGTGATAAGATATGGTTTTAGAGTACAAAAATTGCTGTAATTTAATTGAAATTAGCATAGTAAAAGTTGAGTTAAAAAGCAAAGTGATTTCTGACATTAGCCGCATACATGAAAATAGTCTTATTCGACTATTTTCGAATAATGCTATCCACACACCTTTTAGTAGACACCACTTTTAGGCCTATATAAAAATACGATTACTATAGGCAGATCACAAAAAATGAAAGTTAGTTAACGCATCAATGACAGTATGAATAGTGGAATCGAAAATAGTCAAAGAGATCTTAATTGTAGTAATTACAAATTTTTTCATTGGCAGCAATTCTTTAATTCATCATCATTTTTCGATCAAATAACTCATCATGTTAATAGAAACTGACATGGTGCGTTGCGTTGATCTCAATAACATAATTAGTCTTGAAGACTATTTTAGTACTTGTGACCAATCTCCAATTTAACTCATCAAAAGTTACTGCTGTATTTGAGTTGAATTATATTACATGATAGTTTTATAGTCAATATATAATTGATAGAATAATGTTGTTAACTGCATGTATATCAGTTAAGAATCTCTACATCCTAACATTTTTTGGTAGAATTTAACTTATATTTTAAAAGTAATTTTTTTTTATTATAAGTAATTAATGTCTTGGAGGAGTTCTTTTACTACAATATGTATAAAAATTTGTTTCAGTAGGATGGAAAGAATTGATAAATATAATGCAATTTTAAAATTTTGGTTTCATGTGCAGAAGTTATATGAGTTGGGAGGAAGAAAAGTGCTTGTGACAGGAATTGGGCCATTGGGCTGCATTCCTTCACAGCTTGCAGAAAGAAGCATAGATGGACAGTGTGTTGCAGAGGTTCAAGAAGCTGCAAGAATTTTCAACCAGCTTCTAATTAAAATGACCACAGAACTCAACAACCACTTGACCTCATCGGTTTTTATTGTAGCCAATGCCTTCCAAATTAACATGGACTTCATCAATCAGCCTAAAAAATTTGGTCTCTTTCTTGTTTTTGCTTCCCATTTTTTTTTAAAAGGGAAAAATCTTTCTAAAATGAGCTTATTTATATTTGTTTTTTTAACTAAGCATATTTTTAAAGTTGAGATGTTTTTCTTCGAATTATTTCTTATTCACAATTTAAATGAAAGTGTCTCTATAAAAGTGACTAAACATGTGTTTCCATTGTTTGAGTTTGAAATATATATATATATATATATATATATATATATACACAAAATTTTCAATTAAATCTCGTGATAAAATATTAATAATCAAATCTATTATGGTAAAATATATAACTAGACATTTTTACATTAGGATAATGAATTTTTTTTTATAAAAATCAAATGCATATTTCCACATGCACAATGAATAATTGTTTTTTATATACATAGAGTATGATTAATTTTTTGGTATGAAATCTCTTAGATTTTAATTTAAGTACTCTTTTTAACTTATATAATTAGAAATAACCATATTATGTGCGTACAAAAAACACCTATTGAAATACATATTGAAATATAAAATATATATTAAAAATAAATTAAATAACACATATATTTAATTTACATACAAATATATTGTATTTGATTTTAGTGGTTAACTTATTTGTTTTGGTTTACATATAGTTTTTTAAATTAGAAATACTGTAATGTTTTTAAATTTTTTGATATTTTTGTTTCAGTTTTCTTAAATACTTCTGTAATGATCTTCTCCTAATTAGGCTAATGTTTTAAATATTGGTGATGAAAGCAGGTTTTATTTCATCAAAGATTGCATGTTGTGGGCAAGGTCGTTTCAATGGAATAGGAGGATGCAGCTCCTTCTCAAGCTTATGCTCAAACCGTGATCTCTTTGTATTTTGGGACTCTTTTCACCCTTCTCAACATGCATGGGAGATTATTGCAAATTACATCTTCAATGGAACCACCAATTATATGAGCCCTATGAACCTTACCACCATCTTGGCCATGGACTCCAAATTCTATTAACTACTATATAGTATATATACAGTACATTTTTTTTTAAAAATTGTAGTTTTAAATAAATTTTTTCCTGTTATAAAAGTGTTTTTTTTTTAATTTTGGTTTTGTAAAATTTTTGTTGCTTTTAGTTTTTATCAAATTTAAATATTTGGTTGTTATTTTTAAATTTGTGATTTGGGTTTGATATTAATGTGGCTCATTTATGTTTTGCTGCAGTGTTTGAACTTCTATTTTTTTTTTTTTTTGTCTATTTTAACTTCTATTTGTTATCGATAGCTTTGATTTGCACTTTGCTAAGTGGAATATGTCATAGGACGTTTGGGATTATTTGATCGTTCGTGCTTAAGCCCAATGAGAAACATTTGTTTGGTCTTGAAGACATTAGGCCGGACCTTACCATCTTTTTTTTTTATTTCTTTCTTTTTTTTCTTTTGTATAGGTATATATTTTTATATTGATGTAGGGATGGGAATCGGTTGAGCAAAGTTGAAATTTGGTTTAGACGAGTCTAACTTATATCGTAAATATGTGGTTCAAATCTAGGCTGGTTACTATTTATAGACTTTTTCTCAGGTTCGAGCTTAACTTGTTTAAAAGCCTGGTAAGATGACAAGTTTATTGTGAAAACTAGGATTCTAAAATCCAGTAACATAATGTGACTAATCCTAATCGATTTGTCACTATTTATATTAATAACTAAACCTAATTGTAATTAAGAAACAAATCAAATTCGAATTCAAAACAAATTCCTAATGAAATTACATTACTGACAACCAATTTCATCTTCTGCAGACTTGATTATGGGCTTGGACCATTGCTTGCTAAACCTCTTATTTAAGTTCATCAAACTTGCAACCTTGAAATTAACCAAAATTCTTGGACTTTAAACCTTGAGATAAAACTTGACAAAACATGATTAAAGTTGCCTGGATTGAACCTACGCCTGAGCTTGGTAAACCATGCCAAGGGAAAATTGGTAATTTAACACACTTGAGGTTAAAATGGTAATATCATGATGAATTACAAGTAAAAAATGAATACTAACATATTTAATAAAGGATATTAAAGTCAATTTACGCTTTAAACGTGTCAAATGATAATTTTAACCTAAATGGTAAATGGTAATTTTAATAAACGTTAGAAATGACATTATGAATATATCTAAATCACAAGTGATAACTATGGAATGCAAATGATATAAAGGCCATCAAGACAAACATTAATGCTAGGTTAAAGTATATTTTTTGTCTCTAAAGTTTATCAAAAGTTTCAAAAATACCATAAGTTTCAATTCGTTTCAATTTTATCCTTAAAATTTTCGATTTGCATCAATTTTACCCTTATTATTATTTTTTTAACAATTAATTCTTTTATTCCTATTTTACCCTTTTCTTTATCACATTATCATCTCACTCCCTCTTTTTTCCACAACCACCACCACCATTACCTATCCACCTCCTGCACTATCACTATTTAATTTAACCAAAGGCAGACTGATTAGGGAATCAAACTCAAATTGATGAATGAAGGAATAGTAAGGTACAAGAATTAGTAAACAAAATGGTTCAATATAGGTGTAATCACAATAACACTCCACAATGAAGAGCAAGACCAGAGAAGAAATTAGGGGTATGGGCACTACTGGATTGCTCTCATCGGATGGGTTGTTGGAAACCGTGCCGAAGAGGAAGCACGTGGACTACACCATCTCCATCATGTGACGCACAGGGAAGGCGGCGTGAACGTGAAGGGGCTGCTGAAGAATCACATTGAGTCCATCCTTGTGGAGTTGGGTTTGAGGGAGAAGAAAAAGCTTGGGCACTGAATGTTCTTAATGTTTTATGGTGTGTGCTTATTCCTCGATGTTCTCAAAATCTGTGTCATTGGCTGGCTTGGATCTACCATCGACATAGCTGAATTGGGGGAATGCGGGTGGTGGTAGTGGTGGAGTAGGATGGCGGCTATGGGGGTTGAATGAACAAAAGTTGAGCTCTAAGACATTGTGTTTGAGGTTGGGGGCATTGGCTGGGTGGTGATTTTGTGGAACTGATAGTCATGAGAGAATGGGGCACAGGGGCAGTGATGGGTTGAGGTTGGGAGCATCCACAATTGGGTGGTGGAGGTTGGTTTAGGTGTGATGGGTTGAGGATGACAAAGGAAGGATGGGTTTATGATGGTGGTGGTGGTGGTGATAAGGGGATGATGGGTTCACCGTGATTGGTGTTGATGATGATGTTTAGGCTTGATGATGATGATGAAGAAGAAGAATGGGTAAAATGGAAAAAATAATTTTGACTACTACTTGACTTTAAAAAAATTAAAAATAAGGGTAGAATTGAAATAATTTTAAAACGTTAGGGATAAAATTGAATCAAATTAATTAAAGATATTTTTCAAACTTTTCAAAAATATTAGTGACAAAAAGTATACTTTACCCTTAATGCTAAAACATTCAAGAATAAAGATAAGGGTCATTCTATGATGTTAACCATATATATCTTCGTATTATGCTTACAATGCGTGTATGATAGAAGAAGTGACACTTGCTTATTGACCATGTGGGAAAAAATAAAGCTAAACTACTGTAATCTATGGGAAGAAGAGCATTTTGTTTTTGGACAAGGAAAAAGGGAATTTTAATCAGGGCCTAGAAAATGGATCACATGTTGCGCCATAATTATTCAATGAGTCATTCAGACCCAATGGAAACAATGATGGGTATCATAAAAAGTTATTTGGCTTTTGACAAACCCTAGCTAGCCTCCTCATACTTATTCCTCCATGCCTCTCACTCAGAGACACTCTCACTCTTCTCCATCACTAAGTCTTATGCTCATCCTCTCTCGTCATTCCATCTACGTGCCACCTAACTGTATGTTGTTTGTCGACGTCCCAAACTCATATACACCATCACTCACTTTCGATGTATCCCTCCCAGCCGTCGTGTTCGTCGGTTTTCCTTCCTCCGCGGTGGTCAACCTTTGTCTTGGCTCATCCACGTCGCCAATATCATGTGCTTTGGCGTCGGTGTTGTGTCTCTGTCATCCTCCGATCTGTTCAATTTATTCAAATGTTTTAAGTATAAAAAATTGATGATCCTGTCCTTCTAATGATGCTGCATCTAATATATTGCCAAATTCTATAATCAATCATATAAGGCCTACATACAGCTTTTATCTGTTTTTCAAACATATAAGTTGTTTTTTTTTTGTCAAATATAAGGGTCCTATAAAACTCTACCAACATATAAGGTTTATCATATCCAACAAATATTTATTATATGGAAGTCTAAATAATTAATTCAACATTAATGGCTCGCAAATCGATTCACGTTATAGTGCAGTACGATATGTTGGTCCATCTATGTACCAACATCTTCTCCCTGGCATGCACTCACACGTGGCGACATCATCATATGTTTATTAAGGCGGTAAGCATAGTAGAATTTTCCTAAAAGTAAATGGAATAATGGTAATTTTCACAAAGATTAATACCACAAAGTAATATAATCCATACTTCTATAAAGTACTTCAAAATATCATAATACACGAACGAGAGAATATCAAAACTTCATAATGTAAGGATGAGAGAATATTTATAATATATAAAGTCCAAAGTTGCATTAAGCTAGTATGACAGTTGAAGTAAGTTAATTTCATGTAAAGTCATACATGGGTTGGAGTGTGGAACCAAGAACATGCCTTAAGGATGTGTATATCTCTCACTTGTTGTGCGTTTTGATGGATGAGTGTGAGGAAAAGGAGCTTTGCCATCATCTCTATCATCGAAAACAAAATCGTGCGTCAGGGTGAGTGTAGGGGACCCATGGAGGGGTTAACATCCCTACCTGATAAAGCAGACAATATCCACAAGCAAGCGATGATGATGCTACAAGCTTTATTCACAAAAGCTCGTGTTTTTTTATGTAGTCTCTTAGTGATATTTTGTGTTTCTTATTTTAACAAACAAATACTTTTATGCTTCATGAATTTACTTTTATTAAACTTTGAATTAAAATATTTATGAGTTGTTGGTAGATAAATTTTTGAAGGTATTTATTATTGACAAAGTCACAAGTTTATAGTGTGAGATGTAAAATCTAATCTATCATGCAAATAGGTGTGAAACATTAGTTAGTATCTTTAGTTGAATAATTTGGGATGATGTAATTGTTTAGGTGATAGTATGTGTACTTGTTCATGTTGGTAGTTGAGTTTCTATAATTTTTTTTGTGTTTTGTAATTTGGGTGGTAAAATAAAACTTTTTCCTTTCAAAAGTTGTCTAAATATAAAATTTCAATTCAATTGATAAACATTACAAACACTTAAATTCAATTCAATTATGTGTTTTTATTAATTCATTTCAAAAATTGAAATTTAATTCAATTCCATATCAAGGGATGAGTATAGGTATGGGTAGTTCAATTATCTGATAAAAACCAAACCAATTCGATTATATCAGTTCCATATCCAATGGGTAATCGGGTATAATGGAGTTAGATCCAAATCAATCTGACCTTAATCGGCTTGGGTATTGGTTTTGATGTCACGATACTCAAACCAACCCGATTACCCAGTTAGGTTTATATTAATTTAAAAAATAATAAAATATTATAATATATATACAAATTTATTCTTCCTAATTCAAATTATTATATTTATAGTTACCAAAAAAATTATTATATTTATTAAAGTATAAATTTGATAATATATTACCTTTTATTAGTTTTTTTATTATTATTTATTATTGACATAAACACTTTCTTATATTTTTATATTTTTTTTCAAATTTTATTCTCAATTGAGTATCCATTTACCCAAACCAATCCAACCCAGATTTAATCGGTTCGGTTTGATTCAGATTCACTTGCTAAAAATCTCAAATCCAACCCAACCTGTGCTCACCCCTACATATAGGGGTGTTCACGGGTTGAGTTGGTTTGGGTTTGGAGTGAAATGAGAACCGAACTTAATTGGTTCGGTTTTTCAATTTTTTGTGTCTAGACCCGAACCGAACAAACTGGATTAAATACGGGTTGGTTCGGTTCAGGTAGTCGGGTACTTGATCAAACATTAAATTTAAGAAAAAGATAAAAAAAATTTTAAAATGAAAAAAAAAACATGTTAATAAATAAACAATAAAATTAATTAGAAACAAATCTTAAAAATAAGTTTTTCATGAGTTTATCAAGTTAGAATGAGTAATTTACTAAAAAATATTTATATATTATCAAATTTTTTATTTTTTTAAAATTAATATTAAGGATAATCGGGTATACGAGTTGGTTCGGGTTCCACTATCTCAGAACCGATACCCGAACCAATAGAGGTCGGGTATAATTGGGTCGGATCCGATTTATACCCGAATACCCATCGGGTCTTGAACCAATTTAATTGGTTCGGTTCGGGTCCGAGTGGGTAATTGGGTACCTGTTATCCATGAACACCCCTACCTACATATCATTAAAAATTTCAAGAAAGGTTGTAAGAGGTTCTAGGTAGGTATCTAATTTAAAAGTTCTTGCTATTTCGTTGTGATTGTAATATGTTTTTTTTTTACTTCTTTTATTGATATATTTAACTTCTACACTCATTGAATGTTATTGATATGTCCATAAGGGAAATGTATCTACAATCTTATAAGACATGTTTTGTTTCCTTCTCCAATCGTGGCCAATGCAAAATTTTGGGGCTCACAATGCTCATCTTGAAACCAGATCCTGAGCTTTGAGGCATGCTTCTTAACCACTTGACCACATGGAGACTGGAAGATTATTTTATAGGTTAATTCACACAACTAAAGGGTGTTCATAGCCTAATCCAATCCAAAGATTTGGTCAATTCGGGTCTCACTTGGCTCGATTTCATTATGATCCGATCAAACTCAACTCAAATTCAGATTATGGCCAATGTTTCATTTATTTAGTATAATTTTGTTGAACCAATATATGTGAACTTAAATTTTGGTTTGTTTAACGGAAACATTCATAAATTGCCGAAGTTGTTAACGCAATATGATATGTTATTGATGGAATTTTTTTATGCAATAGTGATAGAGAACCAATATATAGTTAACCAATGTTAGCCACAAGCCAAATAAACAAAACAAAATATATTATCGATGATGATCTGTATGTACGAATTTTGGATGATATGTGTATATAAGTTTTCGAATGATCTGTTTGTATAGGTTCAATTCAAATGCTCTATGTGGATGAGTTTCAAATGATCTATATATGTAATTTTGAAGATATCAGAGCACTAGAAAAAAGAAAGAGTAGTTTTTTTGATGTTGACAATGTCATTATTGGTAATTAATACTTTTTCTTTTTCTATTATATGATACAAAAATATAAATATTCTGGACTAGGTTTTCTTAGTTTGAAACTCGCAACAACAGATGGTGCGATAGAAATCTGAGGGCAATAAACATTTTTGAAGTATGTTTTGATGACATTGTGTTATGTGTACATAAAAATCAGCCACCAACATATAATACACGTCTCTTATCAACTCTTGCCTTATGCAAGATTTTAGTGTATGTCTTAAACCTTAAGATATATATAGTTTGGATTTGATTTTCTTGTATAATTGTGATCCTAATGTGATAAAACTTTATTGAGTTATTATGAAATTATAATTTAAAAACAAACCTGATAAATATTTCGAATCAATTTGAAATTCTAACAAAGATAATTAAGGTTGTGCATGGATCGGATCGGATATGACCGATTTTCCTATCCGATCCGCACAAGGTTTATCAGATCGGATCAGATACGATATCCGCATTTTTTGCCTCCGTATCTGATCCGATCCGACTGCGGATATATCCGCAGATTGCGGATCGGATTGCTGATATATCCGCAGAATATGGCAAATTGAGAAAAATATATATATATTTATTTGCTTAAAAAAGCCATGAAGCTCGAAGCCACTTGTAAATTAAAAATTAAAAATATAACAAATTAACAAACAACATAATATTTCTCAACAATACAAACAAATCAAAATCTGGAAAAAAAAAAAAGAAATACCAATATTAAAATGTTAATCCAAATCTGTTCAAGCAATTAAGCAAACCAGAAATTGGAAAAAAATTAAACTATTAGGTTACTAAAATAACCATGTTCAAGCAATTAAGCAAACCAAAAATTAGAAAAAGTTAAGCTATTAGGGTTACTAAAATAACCATGTTAAACAGGAAAGAGATGAAGAGAGGCTAGGGATTCAGATAAGGTTGCACACTATATGTAGCAATCATGCAAAATTCCAAATTAAAAATTAAGAAAAGTAGCAGATCTGAGATAGAAGAAAGGAGAAAATGGTTAAACAACAATGAGAAACTTGAAACAAAGCAAGACAGCGAAGCGATGAACAGTTGGCGGCGAGGTGAAGAATGGTGACTCAATGAAGGACAGAACCACTTGCAGTTGAAGAATAAAAGGATGAAAGATGGAGTATGAAGCGGATGATGGTGGACGACCTGGGCTGTTGATGGGAGACGACCTCGACTGCTAACAGGGGACGACCTATAGATGGTGGCAGAGACGTTGGTTGACAGGACAAGATGGTTGGACTGATGGTGGCCAAGAGAATCCTCGCCAGTGCTGGTAAGGAGATGATGATGGCGCCGGCTAAGCGCTGGCCATGCCACGACGGACAGTGATGTATGTGAGTGAAGAGATGATAGTGATCAGTGAGAAGATGACGTTGAAGAGAGAACTCAGATGTGTTGTTGGTGCTGGCGGCCGAAGATGTGTTATTAGGATGAGGCAACAATAAGATATTAGGGTTACATGTATATATATATTTATTTTTATTTAATAAATTTTTAAATTTTTGCGGATTTAGAGATCGGATCCGCGGGTACTTATTAGAAATCCGCAATCCGATCCCATTATAGTGCGGATGATTTGTGTTTTTTTTGGATCAGATACAAATATTCACCGCGGATACGCGGATCCTATCCGATCCATGAACAGCCCTAAAGATAATTCTTTGATGAAGAGAAAAAATATTAAAAGTACGAAAAGAAAAATAATAAATCATTAAATTAATATATATATAGATGTATATTTTTTATAAGATTTATTACAAACATCTTAATCCATTAAATTTGATTATCTTTCATTTTTTTTTGTTTTTTTTTTTCACTTCACCATAGTAATTCACCATAGTAAGGGCTAATAACAAACCCCGATTTTGCTGGGCTGATCAACACCCTTAGGCTGCGTTTGGTCGCAGGACTGAGACTGGGAGACTGAGACTGAGAGACTGAGACTAGGAGACTGAGACTAAATTAGATTTATGTGTTGTGTTTGGTTTAAATTTAACAAAAATAAAAGTTTGGAGACTAAAATATGCTAAACGACAAGAACACCCCTTATTTTTGTACAGAGGAAAAAACCCTAATCCCTTTCCGCCTCTCCTGTCACGAGAAGATGAGAACTATGTCTCTCCAACCCCACTCTTAGACCCTTGTCGCCGGCGCAAGTGCACCGCTCTGTACCCCATTGACGGCGCAATGCACTGCTCTTCACCACGTCTCTGACACAGTGTTGCTACGCTTCGCCTTCGCACATGTTGTGATAGCAGCTTCGTTTTCGCACATCCACCGTTGCTGCAGCGCCGGGATAGCAGCTTTGTCACTATCGGGACTTCTCGTGACATCAAGTTGATCCCTGCAGTAAAAAGAAGCCACCATAGAAGAAGAAAACACTGCCTTCTTCATCATCCAAAAGGCAAGGCTTCTCCATCTTAGTTTCAAGGACTGTGTCATCCCTTCTTCTCCATTGCACTCCATTCTCCAGCTTGAGTTGAGATTCAAATCTCTGCTACAAAATCTTTCCAAAGTTTCTCTTTTTAACTTTTGTTTTTATTTTAATATATTTTTTGAGAAATTTTCTATTAAAATTTTCTTCAATCCAATGTTACTGGTTCTTTGTTTTTTCAATTGGTATGAAATTGTTTTTTAGTTTTGTTGAATTTTTTTGTTTTGTCAATTGAAGTTATGCCTGACGTGCTCTATTGACTTTTGTTAATTGTGTTGTTCTATGTTGATGATGGTGGTATACTTGTGGTGGTGAAGGTTTTAGAATTGAAGAAGGAATGGTGGTGTTTTTGTTAACAGGGATGAGACAGTGGTTGAAATGTGCTGAGATGGAGAGGGTGAAACTTGGAATTTGATAGATTGAATAAGGGTATGTTAGGATAGAAATATCATTAAAGTTTCAGTCCTAGTCCCAGTCTTTCAGTCCCTCCAAGTTAGAGGTACTGAAAATACTGGAATTTTGGGGACTGGGACTGAAATTTTAGTTCTAGTCCATGTCTAACAAACACAATATTGAATTTCAGTCTCCAAGTCTCAGTCTCAGTCTCAGTCCACTAAACCAAACGCTACCTTGCAAACAACTCAGAAGTCTACTTTATCTCAAAAATTTAAAGGGTAAAGGACATATGTGCCCCTCACTTTTTTGAAATCGTACGTATGTACCCCTGACCCTTGATTAATACATATGGGTCCCCAACCTTGAAGAAAACGGGACCAGAGAGACCCGCTGTTAGTTTGGGCCTCCAGGTGGCAATGGACACGGCCCATGTGTCATTAATGGAGCCCATTATCCCGTAACGGTGTCCAAGCTGGATCCGTTGGCACTCCCACAATGTGAAACGTTTGCGTTTTGATGCCCATTTTTTAGATAGAATGCCCAGATTGAAATAAAATCCCCAAATGCAACAAATTAGGGTTCGTGATTGCTTGAAGTGATGGAGAGCAATGGAGGAGCAGGAAGCTCTAGACGCAGTGATAGGTCATCGTCATCCACCCAAGGTGTGTACCTGCCAAGGCCTGGAGAAGAGAGGGATGTAGTCGCTCCAAAGTGCCGGTGTGGAGTGTATGCTATTCTCTACCTGTCGAGAACAGAAAAAAACCCTAATCGCCTCTTCTTTGGATGCCCATTCTTTCGAGTAAGTAAACTTCCTCGTTAATCTGGCATGTGGTTGTTTTTTGTAATAATTGATTTTCATTATATCCAATGATTCAGGGGGGGTTTCCTCTTTGCAAGTTCTTTGAGTGGCTAGACCGGTACACTGCAAAACTGCTCCATGGTGCTGCCATTGAAAATTGTGGGGAAGAGGGCGACGAATTGAATGTGCACTTTTCGAGAATGGAGCTTGAATGGAGGGTGGCTGAGTTGGAGAAAAGGATTGGATGCTTGGAAGAGAGGAATAAGGAGAAGAATTTGGTTTGGCTATATGTCATGTGCCTAGCTAGTGCTGTCTTTGCTGTTTGTGTAGTATGGAAGTAGTTTATGTATATGAATGTAATGTAGAAAGTAGGTTTGAGTAAGCATGATGAAAACTTGAATAGTTGCCAATATGATGACTTGCCTCGTCCAATATGTAATGTGAAATGTGATGATCCTGGGAATGTAATGAATTGAGATGAAATAACATAACTTCATTAACAGCATAAGCTGGTTGAGTTGTTTTGTGGCATTGATACTACATATCATGAAAATATCTAGAGTACCTATTAGAGCATTGTAGCTGTTAGCAATTCCAAAAAGGCATACATCCGAAACCCCAACAGTACCATAATTAGTGTTTAAAAAAAAAGGGCTAAAAGTTATCCAAAATAATGCCTTTAAACATGTTGGCCAACAATAAGTAAACTACATCAACTATTGCTGCAACAATATTTATCTACTGCTTCTTCTGCTTCTTCTTAAATCCTGGG
>JASCZI010181260.1:94189-120098 GCA_036250425.1 Stylosanthes scabra | reverse complement strand
TTTTTTTTTTTTTTTTTTTTTTTTTTTTTTTTTTTTTTTTTTTTTTTTTTTTTTTGCTTTTGTTCATTATTTTTGTCATGCATGGAAATGGCCTGAAGAAGCCCTTGTAAGAAAAGTGGATCCGATAGAGGTTATTCCAATATTAAGAAGTCTGAAAGCAACCTATAAGAGATTTAGAATTTAATGTTAGCAGCATTAAAAAAATTCTGAATAGACTTAAAACTGTTAATATCAATCATATGAAATGCCTAAAATATGTTGGCTCCAACCAGACCTATAGGGTATTTAACTGCACATATATAAACTGTGGAAAGCTGATATCAAATTATGAAAGTGTATCTCAATTCTTTCTTCTTCTCTCTTCTCTCTTCTCTCTCTTTTTTTTTTGTTTTGCTTTTGTTTTGTGTTTTTTTTTGGACCTCCTTTTGCTTTTCTCACATTTTTTTTTATCAGTGTTATGTTAGCCTAGCTTGAAATGTTATCATGTGAGATGTAAGTTCATGTTGTAAACAGAGTTCTGCCCTTGACCTTTAACGACTGTTACTAATTAACGAATCCTTTTTGCTTTGTATTTGGTTTGTTCTAGGCTTGCCATTTATTATGCTTTTTGTCGAAGGACCTCCTGGGTGATTTCGAATCATGCGCTGAAATGTTCATACCAGTAAGTTCAACCTTGCTGTCTAGAACTCTAACGATGGTAGTTCCATTTTCAGAATCTTAATGCTTTATCTGATAATCAGGTCCTTCTGAAGCTGGTTGTGATTACTGTGCTTGTAATTGCAGAATCTGCAGATAACTGTATTAAAACGGTAATTTATTTTGCTTATAAATATTCTATTATCTCCTTGAAACATTTGATTGTCACTTTAGTTCTCTACTCTCCAGATGCTGCGTAACTGCAAAGTTTCTCGTGTGCTTCCTCGTATAGCTGATTGTGCAAAAAATGATCGTAGTTCAGTACTTCGTGCAAGGTATGTATTATCTACTCACAGCAAAGATATGCCAGTGTTTTGAATTTAAATTATATCATTTGTATTGTAGGTGTTGTGATTATGCTCTTTTGATACTAGAACATTGGCCTGATGCACCAGAAGTACAGCGATCAGCTGATTTGTTTGAAGATATGATAAGGTGTTGTGTTTCCGATGCCATGAGTGAGGTATTCTTAATTGTAGGTTATTTAAGTTTTGGTAAATATAAAGTTTGCGTTGCGTTTTGGCTTAAAGACCTTATCATGGGTAAATATAAATTCTGCATTGTAGTTCAGCATTTTATTTACATGATGTACTCTGTATGCGTCCATATTATTGGTGGCAAGGTATATGTGCATGAAAATGGTTGTAACATGATTATGAAACATGATAGGTGCGGTCTACAGCAAGGATGTGCTACCGTATGTTTACAAAAACTTGGCCTGAGCGCTCCCGTCGTCTTTTTTCATCATTTGACCCCGCTATTCAAAGGGTACACACATAGATGTTAATAGTATTATTTCTATTGTATTCGCTTCTTCAGTCATTTTCTTAAGATGAACATTACTTGCAGTTAATAAATGAAGAGGATGGAGGAATACATAGGCGACATGCATCACCTTCCATTCGTGATAGAACTGCACTGACGTCATTAACTAGTCAGGCATCTGTTTCCTCTAATCTACCTGGTTATGGAACCTCTGCTATTGTTGCGATGGACAGAAGTTCAAGTCTATCATCAGGGACATCAGTTTCGTCTGGTGTTCTCTTTTCGCAAGCCAAATCGCTTGGTAAAGGTACAGAACGTAGTTTGGAAAGTGTATTGAATTCAAGCAAACAGAAGGTCTCTGCTATTGAAAGCATGCTTAGAGGTTTGGATTTGTCTGATAAACGTAATTCATCTGCACTCCGGTCATCAAGTTTGGATCTAGGTACCAAAGTTTACCCATTCATTTTTTCATTTCAATCTCAATTTCACTTTTCAGGATTTGTTGTCATTCTATAATTGCTATTGTTAGTGTTGTGCTCTTTGAACTATTTGTGAGCGGCTAAATTTATCTCTTATTGTCCCTAGTGCAGGAGTTGACCCTCCATCATCTCGGGATCCACCGTTCCCTGCTGCTGCCGCTGCATCAAATCGTCTGATTAGCACTTCAACAAGAGATTCAACTGCTTCTGGTGCTAACAAAGGGAACAACCGAAATGGTGGTTTGGGTATGTCTGACATAATGGCCCAAATTCAAGCTTCCAAAGATTCTGTCAAGTTATCATATCACAGTAATGTTGGCCCGGAGCCGCTTTCAGCATTGTCAGCATACTCAAGTAAAAGAGCTTCTGAAAGATTTCAGGAAAGAAGTTCTGTTGATGAAATCAATGAGACAAGAGAGGCTAGGCGATATATGAACCCCACCATGGATAGACAGTATATGGATACACAATACAGAGATGGTACTGGTAGGGATTCTCACAGTAGTTATGTACCTCATTTCCAGAGGCCATTGCTGAGAAAGAATGTTGCTGCACGTACATCATCAACTGGAAGGAGGAGGAGTTTTGACGATAGTCAATTATCTCCTGTAGAGATGTCAAACTTTTCTGATGGACCAGCATCTCTTCATGAAGCTTTGAGTGAAGGACTTAATTCAGGTTCTGGCTGGTCTGCTAGGGTTTCTGCCTTTAATTATATTCATTCTTTGTTGCAGCAAGGTCAAAAAGGAATTCAGGAAGTAGTCCAGAATTTTGAGAAGGTAATGAAGTTGTTTTTCCGGCACTTAGATGATCCTCACCATAAAGTCGCACAGGCTGCTCTTTCCACACTTGCAGAAATTATTCTTGCATGCCGAAAGCCCTTTGAGGGTTATATGGAACGGATGTTACCTCATGTGTTTTCTCGATTAATTGACCCTAAAGATGTTGTTAAGCAAGCAGGCTCAACAACTCTTGGAGTTGTTGGCAAAACATACAGTGTAGATTCTCTATTACCAGCATTGCTGCGCTCACTGGACGAACAACGGTCTCCAAAGGCAAAATTAGCTGTTATTGAATTTGCAGTTAGTTCCTTTAACAAGCATGCAATGAATCCAGAAGGTGCTTCTAACATTGGCATCCTAAAATTATGGCTTACAAAGTTAACACCGTTGGTTCATGATAAAAATACAAAGCTTAAAGAAGCAGCTATTACATGCATTATATCTGTGTACTCTCACTTCGATACAGCTGCTGTTCTGAATTATATTGTTGGCTTGTCTGTTGAGCAACAGAACTCTTTGAGACGAGCCCTTAAACAACGCACCCCTCGTATTGAAGTTGACTTAATAAACTATCTGCAGAACAAGAAAGAGAGACAACGATCAAAGTCTTCCTATGATGCAACTGATGCTGCTGGAACATCGTCTGATGATGGTTATGTTGGTTTGTCTAGGAAAACTCATTACCTTGGTAGGTATGCGTCTGGTTCACTAGATAGTGATGTTGGCAGGAAGTGGAGTTCCCAAGATTCAACCCTTATTAAAACTAGTATTGGCCAAGCATCTTCTGATGAAACCCAGGAACAACCATATCAGAATTTTGAAACTGATTCCAATGGTGGCTTTCTTGGTTCCAAAACTAAAGATCTTCCATACACAGGCAATTCAATAGGCCAACAACACTTAGGTTTTCACTCTAGCCAAGTTGGCCAAGTGGAAGGTAGCATGAGCTTTGAGGGTCTATCATCACATCTTGATGTCAATGATGTTATGTCATTAGAAAATTCAAATACTGCTGAAAGCTTTGGACGTGACAAAGAACATTTGTCTGAGCTGAACCATAATCATCACTCAACTGAAGCTGTAAAGGTTAACCCCACGACAGGATCAAGCATTCCTCAAATTCTACATATGGTGAGTTAAAAACTAATAAAGGAAGAGTTTGACTTGTCTTTACAATTTTTTTTTTGGAATAAGAAAATTGGATTTTAAAAATATGTAGAATTAGGTTATGAGGTAAGATAACTGTTTTAAGAACAGAAAATGCAGCAAATAGAGAAAGTGAAAGTATCCATCAACGAAATCTCTCTGCAAAACAATGAAGAAACAAAGACCTTGTGAACCCATATGGTGGCCAGGAGCACATGTCAATCCTGTTGAAGATATAATCAGAATCATTGTTTAGAACTGTAGCTGTATAGCATTATGCTCTAGCTAGCTAACCAGCTAGAAGTTTTTATTTCATGAGTTTTTGGGAGTCTCATGCACTGGGCTTCCTTTCCTATACCTATTTTCTCCGCTTTTAAAACGATATTGTATTTCTTGTGTAGATATGCAGTGGGGATGATGGTAGTACTATTTCAAGTAAGCAGACTGCACTTCAACAGCTCGTTGAAGCATCTATAGTAAATGATCCTTCTGTATGGACACAGGTATGATTGATTTGATAAGTATTTCCTTCATGGTCCCAAGTTATATGATTGATGGAATGGAAGATTAGTCCATTGAACATCATAATCATACCAATGATATGTCCAAATTTTGTCTAAGTGTTTATGAATTCATTATTGAATATATACATTTGCTATTTGAAAAAAATATTTTAAGATATTGCATCTAATGTTGTAAATAAATATAATTTTTAATTCTTTGATTGCTCTATCAGCTGTGACATTAGAAGTTAGAGAAGTTTTGCTTGTAAAAAGTTGAAGTGCCTAATTTTATCATTATGTTAGTATATAAGATTTTTCTTTTTCGTCGTTTTTAATGTTTGTTTCATGTTGTCATTGCAGTACTTCAATCAGATTCTGACAGTTGTGCTTGAGGTGCTGGATGATTTAGATTCCTCAATCAGAGAGCTTGCTCTTTCAATGATTGTTGAAATGCTTAAAAACCAGGTTCTTAACATCCCCCTCTTTCTCTTTTCTCCTCTTGCAATCCACTTCGTTTTACTATGCCTTGGTTATATTGTTACATGCAACAATAAATGTTTCTCTTCTTGTGGTCCTTTTGGAATATAGTAAGAGGTTGTTCTATATTTCTGTTTATTCTTTCCAGAAAGATGCCATGGAAAGTTCAGTCGAAATTGTTATTGAAAAGCTGCTTAATGTAACAAAGGATAGTGTTCCCAAGGTATCCAACATGTCATGTTCTTGTTTGTCTTTTGTTAGTTGCTTTCTTCTCCTAATTTCAGCAATTTTTATCTTGTTTTCAGGTCTCAAATGAAGCAGAGCACTGCCTGACTATTGTTTTGTCGCAGTATGATCCATTCAGATGTTTAAGTGTATGTATTTCTTGAATTTTCCACTTGTTGGCTTTTCTTTCTTGTTAATGTATTACAGAAGAACGGAACTTGGGTTATTTTTACTAACTTAATACTGATATTAAGAATTAAAAAATTTCAGGTTATTGTCCCCCTATTGGTTACTGAGGATGAGAAAACTCTTGTTACTTGCATTAATTGCTTGACAAAGGTAATTATCAAGTTTTGCTGCAAATGATAATTTCCTACAAATGATATCTTAAATGAATTCTTCCCGACATACTCATTTTTTAAAGCTTCTTTCTGTCCTGGACTCTTGCTAAGAGCTAGGAAGTAACCCCATCCCTATGAAACGATGATGTTTCAAAATTGGGAAAATATCCCTTTTAAACTCATCTAATGTCAATACGTTGGTAATACTTATAGAAGCTTATCTTTGGACCCTGTTGATCTTCTTAAAAACATTAATTTAACCTTTATTTTGAAATTTAAATCAGGGGTAAGTTAAACCAATATGTTGTTGGTTTGACTTTGTCAAGAACTGCTAGGTCAATATGATCCTACTCACAATTGACAAGTTCCTGGATTCTTTCATATCTGTTGAATTAGATGTCCCGTTTTTAAATTTACCCAGGAAAAGCAGAATATAGTATCATCTAGTGATAGTAAGGAAATTGTAGGTGGATACCATATACCTTTTACATCTGATATTTGTTTAGAACTAGGTGAGTCCATATCAGACTAGCCAATGAGCTATCTTTTTGTGTGCATCAACCAAATTTACACCATAAACATAGATATTAATTAACTGGACATTATTTTCATCAGCTTGTAGGCCAACTCTCTCAGGAGGAACTGATGGCTCAGTTGCCCTCTTTTTTGCCTTCTCTGTTCGAAGCTTTTGGAAACCAGAGTGCAGATGTTCGTAAGGTACCTCTATTACAAATCCCACATCTACGATGGATAAGGACTCTTGAGTGAATATAAGTGTGAGGCAATCCTCACCCCATGAGCTAGCTTTTGGGGTTGAGTTAGGCCCACCTAATCTCAATTCTAATATGGTATCAGAGCCTATCCGATCTCATGTTGTTGGGCCACCCACCAATTCATGTTCACGCTCTAGACGATCATACCTAGGCGTGACGGGGGTGTATTACAAATCCCACATCTACGATGGATAAGGACTCTTGAGTGAATATAAGTGTGAGGCAATCCTCACCCCATGAGCTAGCTTTTGGAGTTGAGTTAGGCCCACTTAATCTCAATTCTAATAACCTCAATCATTAATAGTATACAAAATGGATGGTAAATGTGACTGACTATAAATAGTTTCTTTGAATTAGAGGAATTGGTGTTACATCTCTTGCTATTTACTTTTGTCGTGTGTTTTGTGTGCCGTTCTCTCGAAAATTGTTTTTTTCAGTGTTCTCATTTTATGCTTATGATGATTGGTGCAGACTGTTGTTTTCTGTCTAGTTGATATCTATATCATGCTTGGCAAAGCATTTTTGCCATATTTAGAAGGGCTCAACAGCACGCAGTTGAAGTTGGTCACCATTTATGCAAATCGAATCTCGCAAGCTAGGACAGGAAAAGCAATTGATGCCACTCATGATTAGCTGGTTCATGTGGAAGAAAATTGCGGGGTTTTGGGTGTTTTTCTTATTCTGTGTTGTGTATTCTGTATATCTGCATTCGTGAAAATTGTGAGTGTTTTCATGGTCTTCCTCACCCTTGTCTTATACGTATTTTTGGTCTTTCCTTTTTTCCTGCCATTGTTTGATTTTGAGAGTTTTGGTGGTGGAATACAAAGAGCAAATTGTAATCAACACTGAGGAAATATTACTATTGATTTGATTGTATTATATGGCTTTGGATATGGTCTCTTTTTCTTTGGTTCGGTTTCTTCAATATTTTACATTTTGGTTTCTCAAGTTGTAATTCTTACATGAATGTTGTTGCATCTTGCCTATAGCCCTAATACCGGACTTGGTTTCTTAAGTTTTTAACATGTAATGATGCAGCATAGCTGCATAGTATCGGTTAATTTTTCTTAAATGGTTTATAGTGAAAGGTTACAGTAGTTATGACCCAATTTCTGCTGATATTGAGTAGGTGGTTATGCTTTGCTGTAGATATTCTTCAAATCTTCTTATAAAATTCTTAATTCTAAGTACCTAGAAAAGAAAAGCTTAATTCTTTTTGGAAATATATGGATTTCCTTTACAAAACTCTTTAAACCCCCTATATTATGGCAAATCCCCCAAAAAATTCAGAGGTTCATTTAGTAACCAACTTGATCTTTGGTTTTACTTGTAAAGTGTTAAGCCTGAGTTTCCACTTTTCAATTGTGTCAAATACAAAGTATAAACAAAATTAAATATTAGGGGGAACAAGAAATTATGACATGCTATTTCTTGATCACGAATTTCAATTTTAATGAATCCAACAAGATTTAGGAAGAAGAAAAACTTGTGTGTGTAGAATTTGTATTATGTATTGATTGATAAATTGTGGAAGGAAGTGTACAAATATATACGAGTCATTCTGTATAATTATCAAATCATTTTGATGAAGATTTCGTATCCTATGAGAATATGAAAAATAACAGAATGGTGAGTCATCTATTCTTGTGACTTTGTATCTTGTAATATTTCCTCGCAAGCTGGAGGATGGTAGATGTTGCGAATCCCCAGCTTGAACAAGTTGATGTGAAAAGGTTTGGAAGAGAGTGGTTTAGTGAATATGTTAGCTAATTGGTTGGAGGAAGTGACAGGTAAAAGATTTATAACACCAGCTTGAGCTTTTTCGCGAACAACATGGCAGTCAACTTCAAGATGTTCTGTCTTTTCATGAAAAATAGGGTTTGCGACAATGTGAAGAACACTTCTATTGTCACAGTAAATCACAGGAGTGCGGTAGCAAGTAACATACAAAAACAAAAACCAAATTCAAGATCCATTTGCAATTCACATGTTAGCAAGAGCTCGATACTCGGGTTTAGTAGATGATCTTGCAACGGTTGATTGCTTCTTGGTTTTCCAAGGATTAGGGAACATCTTGTGTCCGGACATCCAGCACAATCACTGTCACTAAACCCAGAAATGTGTAAGGAGGATGATCTAGGTAGAATCAATTCCCTGCTCAGGTTGCTCTTTAGGTATGGAAGGACTCGGATTGCAACCCGATAATGAGTATTGATTGGAGCAGCCATGAATTGTCTCAATTGGTGGGTTGCATATGTGATGTCAGGTCGAGTAGTAGTTAGATAGATAGATAAGGTGACCAACGAGATGACGATAAATTGTTACGTCAGGAAGTAAAGGGTCACTGTCTTGAGAGTGTTTGACGCCACTATCCATAGGAGAAGTAGCAGATTTTGCACCCAATAATCCAAAGTCAAATCACAAGTCCATGCAATACTTAGGTTGAGACAAAAGATACCCCTTGAGCACTCAATTCGCAGAAAATATTTCAGTATTCCTAAATCTTTTATTTAAAGTGATTATCTAAAGTAAGTATGACGGTGGCACTCTTAGAAATAGAGTTATCAGTTATAACAATGTCATCTACCTAAACTAACAAGATGCGTACTTAAGAACCAATCACTTTAATGAACGAGCTATAGGAAAATACAGTCTGCTGATACCCACATTATAAAAGAAGCAATGAAAGTTTTTCATACCAGACACAACTTGATTGTTTGAGACCATAAAGGGATTTGAGAAATCTGTAGCACTGTCCTGGTTGGGAAGGGGTAGTCCCGAGAGGCAGAGCCATGTATACCTCTTTAGAAAGCTCTCTGTAAAAAAAAAGCCATTATTAACATCGAGTTGCTGAATTAGACATCTCTTGATTAAAGCTAGGGCAAGGTCTATGCAAATAGTTGCTGGTTTGACTACTGGAGAGAAGGTTTCAAAGAAATCCACACCTTCTGTTTGGGTGTAACTCTTTGCCATTAAGCGATCCTTGTACCGTTTGATCGAACCATCAAGACGCCTTTTGATTTGGTATTCCCATTTGTAGCCAATACGTTTGATGTGAGGGGGACAATCCACCAATTTCTAAGGTGGTTCAACTGCAGGGCCTCAATCTCAGTTTTCATAGCCGAACGCCAATTATGGGATTTATTGGCCTCCATAAAAGACCTAGGTTCCTGCTCATAATTCAAGGACATAATGAATTTTCTATGAGACGAAGATGGAAAAGTGACACCGAATACAAACTCTAGTGGGTATCGGGACCGAGAAGAGATTGGCATCGATGAAGTGAGAGAAGTGCTACAGATGTAGTTGGCCAAGGGTGGAGGAGGGTGAGATTGACATAGGCTACGGTGCAGAGAAGGTTGGGTTACCTTGTCGATTGGTTGTGTTGAAGGTACTGGAGAATCAGAGGATGATGTGGGTAGTGAAAGTGATTATTGCTTCCCAAATGATGTTTGTGAGTAAATTCGTGAAGAAGGTGATGAAGGTAATGAGGGTAATGAAAGGCTAGGGCTTGCTAGATTTGATGAGGGCTAAAGTGAAATGTGAGGATCGGTTGGAGCTGAAGAAGATAAGGATAATGGAGTTTCATCTATTGAAATGAATGGGCCATGGGAGGCGTGTTTGGGCTCAATGGGAAGGGAGGGAATGTCGTGTGGGTTATGGGCTTGGTCAATGTGATTGGGTTGATCATAAAATAAAGGGATACGATGGGTATTTGGGCTGATAAGTTTGGATTTTTGAAAAAGAAAGTGAAATTCATCAAATTGCACATTCCTTAAAGTGTGAATTTGTTTGTGGTCAAGTGAATAAATGACGTAACCTTTAAATATAGGCATAAAACCAAGGAAGATAGACTTGTAAGCTCTTGGGTTAAATTTTGAACGATGGGTTGTTAGATTAGATACATAGCAAATGCGCCCAAAAATCTTAAGATCGTGCAAGTTTGTTGGTTTGTTGTAGAGAATTTCAAAAGGCGTTTTGAGGTTTATGCTTGATGATGAGACACAGTTAATGAGATAAATAGCATGGTATATGGCGTAAGACCAAATATGGAGGGGTAGGTTGGATTGGATCATAAGGGCTTGGGCAACATTGAGGATGCGTTGGTGTTTCCTCTCTACTTTAGCATTTTGTTGAGGTGTCTCAACACAATTCTTTTGATGTATGATACCTTTTGAAGCAAAGAATTGAGACGTAAAAAATTCAGATCCATTACCCGAGTGAATAATTTTGGCTTTGGAGATAAATTGTGTTTCAATTTGATTGACAAAGGTTTGTATATTTTGAGGTATCTCACTTTTTGTTTTCAATAAAGTGACCCAAGTGAAACGACTATAATCATCAACAATTGTAAAAAGATATTTGTGGTTGTGAATTGAACTTTGGCGGAATGGACACCAAATATTCATATGAAGTAAATCAAAGAGGGCATTAGCTTTACTTGAGCTTTGAGGAAAGCAAAGTCTTTTTTTTTCTAGATAAATGACATACATCACAATCATGATTTTGTAACAATCGAATAAAAGAAAATTATTTGTGAAGAGTATTAAGCCTATTCTAAGATGGATGTCCTAGTAAAGTGCCATAAGTTTGAAGGAGTAATGGGTGTTGATAGCTGGTATTTATTGAGTGTGGTGTATCTTTGCAAAAGTCTATCTCCAAAATGTAAAGGCCTTTTCTAACTTTACTCAAACCAGTTGCACTCTTGTTGTTCGGTGCCTTAAAATTGCAAGAGAATTGTGAAAAAGTTAATTCACCTGTAAGATTAGAAGTGAGTTTAGAGATTGAAATTAAATTCAAGTGGAAATATAGAAGATAAAGAACCTTGGTAAAAATTAAAGTATATGAAAGTTTGACAATTCCCATAATTTTGATTAATTTGTGGGTAACAAATGAAATTGGCTAAATTAGAAGTAATGTGGTTTGTTCCTCTAGAATCAATTATCCATGAATCATGAAAAATATTATGGGTGTTTAAAATTGAATATGTGTGAATAGAGCAAAGTATATGTGTATCCAAATGTGGGCCACTGAGTGACAATATTTGGAACGGAAAAGAAAATTCATTACTATTTTTACATCTTGATTGGGCCTTTGCCTATTTAAGGAGAGCTAAAAGAGTGTGATGTTGGGTTGCGATTAGCCCCAAAGTTGCGTCTTGGTGGGTAGACCCGGACAGATCAGCAGAAACCTATCTTGTGATGTCTCATATTTCGAATGAGGATGAACATCAACCTGAGAAGGGGTGGGGAGTGGTTTGCACCAAGGCCAACAAAAAGAGTGTACTGATGACTACATTCCTTGCAATTGTGTGGTATATTTAGAACACCAGAAATGAAAAGATTTTTAAGAATTAGAGTGTTGACATAGAAGGGATGAAGTGCAAAGTTCTGCATTTGATTAGATTCTGGGAGAAAGGAATGGAGATTAGAAGATTCAAGGGTGCTATTGATTTGAAGTAGCTTGTTGTTGCTGACTTGCTTGGTTTGACCCATGTTGGTGTCTGGTGATATTAGTCATGTAAATTGGTGTATTTGAAAGGTAAGAAACAATGGAATATTCAAGTACCAGCTGCCATCGAAAATGGAGATACTAAGAGAGATAGAACACTGCTTAATTGGTTGAAAGATGAATAGGAGTCAAAAGTAATTGGGAAGGAGCAGACTGATTGCAAAGGAAACAAAAGTGAGTGAAGCTGGTGCCAAATGAGTCCCTTCTAGTTCCTGGAGTTTATGTCACTGCTACTATGATTTTAGCTTTTATTTTTATGCATTATTGATTTGTGTTGGATGTTTAACTTTTTGTATCATTGTTGTGGTCTTTGGTTTGTCTTTGCTTGAGTTTTGAACATGTCCTAGCAACATTTAATAAACCAAAGCCCTAGAATACTTTCTCATACTTCTTAGTAACAATGGATGATTACATGGGTTCTTTCTCTCTCCTCGAAGATGCAACAATCTGCGACTCAATAACAACAATAATAGATTATTCATACTACATTCCTAGGGTTTCGTTTCAGGAAGCAAGATTCCACAGCTTAGCACCAACAACAATAGACAACGATGACGACAACGATGAAAAATGCGACGATCATATATAACTAAAACCGACTGCACTTCTTTTCAAGAACTAATGTTATGCAAATTAGGATAAACAAAAGCAAGAATCATAAATAATTATTTTTATTCATACTTCTCTAGGATTTCTTTTGAAGAATCAAGATTTCATTATGGTCCTCGGAGTGAGTATTGAAAAGGAAAATCAGAATTAAAAAAGAAAAGAACTGCTGGCGATAACAATAATAATGTGTTTTGGAAAAAGAAATGAAGAACCATATGGTAAAAAAAAGGGGGGGGGATTAAAGTCAAGGTAGCAGAAGATGTTTTCGTCATAAATAAAATAATCAAGCTATCAAAACATCGTGTTTTTAATCGCAGACGATAGTTTCAAATCAAAGCCTCTAAGTTGGGTCCTAATAATAATTGTAATTCCCTAATGGTCTCTTCATACGTTATAAACATGATCAGAAAAATAAAAAATTAAACAACATTGCTCGACAGATTATGTTAAAAAGAAGTTTGTTCATTAGGGTCCTCATATACAATCCTTTTGTGAATTTTTTCGGTTATTTAATATTCTTTTCATTCCTGGAACTAACTTACGAGTACCTATATGTTCACAATGGCACCAAAGAGTACAAGCAACCTTGCAGGTTGTAGCACCTGTATGAACATATATACAGTTAAATATTTAACTCTCATACGAGATGTGTCATTTATTTCTAAAATATTCTTTCATTTCGGAGAATTTTACTTTAAAAGAGCATTCTTAAGTAAGATTTCTAGTTTAAAATTATGTAAAAACTTTCTGCGAATCACACACCTCCGTATAACAAGAGTTATTTTTTGGGATTGATACATGAATGTGTGTGTACATATAGTATTACCTATCATTATGAAAAATTAATCATAGGGAGGGATGCCAAATCTCTTTTCGAAATAAACTCAATTTACATATATAAACCTATATTACTCTTGTTTAGAGCTTGCAAAACATCAATAATTGGTGAAATGGAGAGAAAAATGATTACACATGCCCAAAAAAATTCACAAAAGCATTGTATATGAGGACCCTAATGAACAATTTCCTTTTTAGCAGAATCTACCGAGCAATCTTGTTTAATTATTTTATTTTTCTAATCATGCCTTGTTATTTTTTGTTTCATGATCATGTTTAGGACTTATAAAGAGACCACTAGGGGCATTACAAATATTATTAGAACCCGGCTTAGAGGCTTTGATTTGAAACTGTCGTCTGCAATTAAAAACACGTTGTTTCGATGGCTTGATTCTTCTATTTCTAACGAAAACATTTTCTGCTACCTTGGCTTCAATCCCCCCTTTCTTCACCATACAATTCTTCATTGTTTTTTTTTCTTTCTGAAGCACATTATTATTGTCACCGCCGGCAGTTTTTTTTCTTTTTTGCTTTTTCTTTTGATTTTGATTTTGATTTTGCTTTCCAGTACTCACTCGGAGGACCATAACAAAATCTTAATTCTTCAAAAGAAACCCTAGAGAAGTATGAATAAAAATAATCCTATATGGTTCTTGCTTTTGTTGAACCTGATTTGCATAACATTAGTTCTCGAAAAGTAAGTGCAGTCAGTTTTAGTTCTATACGATGGTCGCATTCTTTGTCATTGTCGTCGTCGTTCATTATTGTTGGTGCTATGTTATGGAGTCTTGCTCCATTCTATTGTTGAGTCACAAATTGTTCCTTCTTTGAGGAGAGAGTAAGAACTCATGTATGAATTATCATCCATTGTTATTGAGAAGTATGAAAATGTATTCTAGGATTTTGGTTAATAGGTGGAATTTTCTCAGCAATTTATACTCATCATAGTAATGTTGAGTTTTGAACTTGAAATTTTTTTACTAGTTTTCACCATGCATGAAGCAATCTAAATACTCTAAACTCTCAAGAACTAACTTATTCAATCATTTGCTAACTCTTTGAATGAATTTTCTAACTCACATTTCATGTTGAATGAATGAATTTATAGGAGCTGAAAGCTTGCATGAAATGGAGCAAGTTGCATTAAATTACTTAAATTATTCAAGATTGGATCTACTCGTCTTCCACTATAATAAAGGAAGATGCTATATGTTTGTGACACCCCATTTTCCATAATTTGTTTCACTTTCCAACTGTGTTTAGATGTTCCAAACTCATATACCATTTAAAATGAAAAACATGAGAAACACCTTGAAAAATTTTACTAGTTTCACCATCAAGAAATCTAAGCACTCTAAACTCTCAAGAACTAACTCATTTAACAATTTGCCGAATCTTTCAATGATTTTTTTAACTTTCATTCCATGTTGAATGTGTGAATTTATAGGAGCTGAAATCTCGCACGAAATGAAGCAAGTTTCATTAAATTACTTAAAGTATTTATGATTAGATCAACTCGTCTTTCACTTTAATAAAACAACATGCTGAATGTTTGTGACACCCCAACTTTCATCATCTGTTTTCCTTTCCAAACGTGCTTAGTTGCTCCTAACATAGATATCATTAGAAAATAAAGAACATGAAGAACACCTTAAGAATTTTTACTAGCTTTCACTATAAATCAATCTAAACATTCCAAACTCTCAATAACTAACTTATTCAATATTTTGCTAACTTACTGAATGAATTTTCTAACTCACGTTCCATGTTGAATGTATGAATTTATAGGAGCAGAAAACTTGCATAAAATGGAGCAAGTTTCATTAAATTATTTGAAGTGTTCAATATTAGATCAACTCGTCTTCCACTTTAATAAAGAAATATGCTGAATGTTTGTGACGTTCCAACTTTCATTATCTCTTTCACTTTCCAAACATGCTTAAATACTTATAACTCAAATACCATTGAAAAATGAAAATCATTAAGAACACATTGAGAATGTTTACTAGGTTTCACCATGAAGCTATCTAAGCACTCTAAACTATCAAGAACTAACTCATCCAATAAATTTGCTAACTCTTTGAATGAAGTTTCTAACTCCCATTTCATGTTGAATGTATGGATTTATAGCAGTTGAAAGCTTGCATCAAACGGAGCAAGTTGCATTAAATTACTTAGAATATTCATGATGGATTAACTCGCCTTCCACTTTAATAAAACAAGATGCATAATATTTTTGACACCCCATCTTCTATTATTTCTTTCAGTTTCCAAATGAGCTTAAGTGCTCCCAACTCAGATACCATTAGAAAATGAAAACGTGAAAAACACCTTGAGAATTTTTAATAGGTTTCACCATGAAACAATCTAAGCACTCTAAACTCTCAACAATGATCTCATTCAACAATTTGCTAACTCTTTGAATAATTTTTTTTAACTCACATTCTATGTTGAATGTATGAATTTATAGGAGCTAAAAACTTGCATGAAATAGAGCAAGTTTCATTAAATTACTTAAAGTATTCAAGATTAGATCAACATTCTTTCACTTTAATAAACTAAGATGATGAATGTCTGTGACACCCCATCTTCTATCATCTGTTTCACTTTCCAAACGTGCTTAGATGCTCCCAACTCAAATACCATGCATTGGAAAATGAAGAACATGAAAAACACTTTGAGAATTTTTACTAGCTTTCACCATAAATCAATCTAATCACTCTAAACTCTCAATAATTAACTTTTTCATCAATTTGCTAACTCTTTGAATAAATTTTCTAAACACATTGCTGCTGAATGTATGTATGAATTTCAAGGAGCTACTCGTCTTTGCCTTTAATAAAGCAAGATGCTAAATGTTTGTGACACCATATCTTCCATCATCTATTTCACTTTCCAAACATACTTAGATGCTCCTAACTCAGATATCATTGGAAAATGAAGAACATGAATAACACCTTGAGAATTTTTACTAACTTTCACCATAAATCAATGTAAGCTCTCTAAACTCTCAATAATTAACTTATTCGATAATTTTCTAACTCTTTGAATGAATTTATTATCCCTCATTCCATATTGAATGTGTGAATTTCTAGGAGCTGAAAGCTTGCATGAAATGAAGCATGTTTCATTAAATTACTTTAAGTATCTATGATTAGATCAACTCGTCTTTCACTTTATTAATAAAGCAAGATGCTGAATGTTTGTGACACCCCATCTTCCATCATTTGTTTCGCTTTTTCAAATGCGCTTAGATGGTCCCAACTTAGGTACCATTGGAAAATATAGATTTTAGACTTTAATTTAGACTCTGAAATCATCAAAATTAAGCTCATAACAAAGGAGAACTAAATTATAAAAAATTATAGTTCTTGCATCTTTTGATCAGCGTTAAGCCCAAATTGAAAACGTTGGTTCTCTCCAGTCTGTTTGAATATTTAGACGATCTTGGTGTTAAATTAAAGCTCTAGATGTCTAGTTTCATATTCAATTAGAACCACATTAATATGACATCTTATGAGAAAGTTATGATTAAAATAATTCACATTGCTAAAAAATTCTAGCACCGGAATCATTAGCACATTGAATTGGTTTGCTTCTCTTGCACTTCGTTCTTTATAATTCATACAAAATAATAAAATAATTCTATAAATATCTAAGATGCATGAAACACATGAGTTAAAATGAATTTTTTTATCCTACTATAATGCTAAAAGTGAGTTGAGAGGCTTTTCTACCTTTTTTTCGTTCACACATGATATGTATGTATCTGCGTTCTTTTTTATTAATTACTCTACATTCATTCGTTTTTCTTCTTTTTGACCGATTGCTTTTGTCAATTACTATTGAAAAATGGTCACCTCTATTCAATTATTTCATTCACCTAATATTGTCTTTGTTTCATATTTAGCAATATGCGCTTTGTTAGATATTTGTTTGTTTTTTACTAATTTATTAAAAATTTATTAATATATTAAACTTTGTATATTTTTGGATTATAATTTCAATGATGCAATATTTAAAATAAGGTTACACATTTAAAATTAATAGACTAATTGCTAATTTATGTTTAGTACTTTTTTTAATTAGCATTTATATATAAGTTAGTATTTTTAATTAAAATAGTGTCTTGAAAAAATTTCTATTTGTGTAAAAGTAGTATGAGATGTATGTGGTTTAAGTAATTTTTTTAAAGAAAATTTGACTTGGTATTGAAAATAAAATGTTATTAAGATAAAAAAAAATATATTAGTATAGTTAAGTCATTAAGATTATTGTTAGAATTTCTAAAAAGGTAGATAAATCAATTATATTGGTTTACTTATATCTATATTTGTCTATCGTTTTTAATTTAGATTAAGAACTATGTCATATGAATTATCAAATCCAAATGCAAATAAATCATTTATACAGGAATACAAGATTATCATATATGATTATATTTAAGTAGATTAAAGTACAAATAAACATAAAAAATACAAAAATAACTAACTGTGTACATTAAAAGTTTGGTTCTTTAATATATAAAAAAGTTTGATTTACGCAATTTACTAAAATAAATCTTATAATTTTCATAGTTAACAATCAATATTCATCTGTTTTATCAGTGTTTTTCAATTTCTTTAATATTGGCTATCAAGACTTTTTCTTTTATTTTTTTCAAATACCCTCATTCAAATTTTAAAATTCTAATAGTAACTTTTATCCATTTATCACTAATTTAGATAGACAATTTAAATTGAAGGCATTTAAATCTTCAATGATATTAATTATTATAATAACAATATCTATAGTTGTGTAATATAAAAAACCTTTACTAGTATAACGTGAAATCAGTTATTAAGTTATTAAAAGTTTAGGTTATGTTTCCTATATTATATTCTAGAGGCATAGCCTTCTTGGCTCCACAAAATATGAATAGTAGTTTACACCAACCTACTTAATTTTTCTTTTCCCCTTTAGTGATAGTAAAAAATGTTATTGAAAATAAAATTATTTGTATTTACAACTTTAATATAAGAAAAAAAAATTTCATGACCAGCAAATTTAATTTAATATACACAATAAATATAATCATTAAGAGTGCGTTTGGTTTGCGTTTTCATTTTCTGTTTTTATTTTCAGTATTTTCTATTTTCTGAATTTTGTGAAGGAAAAAGTGAAAACAGCAGAAAACAAGATTTTATTGTTTTCATTTTCTCTTTTTCTTTCACAAAATCCAGAAAACAGAAAACATTGAAAATAAAAACAGAAAATGAAAACGCAAGCCAAACACCCCCTATGTATTTATATATACTCATATAGTAAATCTAAAAATATGAGTACAAAATATGGTATAATATGTGTAAAATATAATAAATATGGGTACAAAATGTGATAAATAACAGTATAACTTATATGACTTAAAAATGCAAAATACTTTCTAATTATATGCTGACAAAAGATAATAAATTCTGCTAGCCATGCACTATTTTTCAATAGTGATGTAATTCAAAATTTACTACTGCATTTTTATCTATAGTATTTGGATTCATATAAAACATAGTATGCATAAATTTCTTTTATCTATGTTTTATTATAATAATATATATAATTAAGTCATGAAATTTTATTTTGATTATTTTCCTTATAACTAATTTGATATACGAAAAGAATTGCTTTTTTTAGGTGTCTTTATATTTTTTGGTGTCTAAATTGCTTTAAAAAATAGAATAACTATTTACAAAGTTAAATCCTAAAAAATAATTTATTAAAACAATTGAATAAAATATTAATAAATATTTATCACTTATAAATAATTCTAAGCATAATTAGATATCATATTTATATACGTGTTTGTATATGCACGGGTTCTTAAGCTTGTTTGACCTAAAAATTAAAATGCTAAATAAAAGTATACGAAACACATGAATTGATTTCTAAATTATATGCAAATGTACTGAAAATATGCTCTAATTTGGTAATTATCAGTCTTCATCATGACAACACTCAATAATTGGACAGCCAAGTTGATATTTAACTAAGCTTAAAGACATAATCCAAGATACCAATACATTGGCTCAATTAAGATACAAAATTAATTTCATATAAAAAGCTGAATCATCATCATATGGGCACAGAAGACAGAACTATACCAATGAAAAATCTTACATCTACTCAACTTTAGCTCTCATTTGAAGAGACACCATGAGATATTGTGATATCTATGAATCACTGGGTTTGGTGTGTGCTTTCCAAAATTAAGTACAAATAACAGTACAAAAAATAACTAACCAAATCCCGTAAAATTTAGTGTCTCCTCAACGCATCTCACATTTAACTTTCTGCTACACAATATTCTTTCAACTAGTGTAGTGTATGCAGTTAGGGATTGATAGTTGATAAAATCTGTCATCCAATGAAAAACTAGGGTAAGGCTAAAGCTTTATCCAATAGGACTCAATACTGTAAAGATTTATCAATGAAGTTTGGGAGACTGCACAAGCTAATCAGCAAATAGCATTACCTTATCAATGAACAAGTTAAATGCCTCCTCAGCCATAGCTTTATCAAGTTCCTGACCAAAGCAACACAAATTTTCAAGTTTTGCAGAGTGACTATTACAACTAGAAGATAGTGAGTAGTAATGATTATTATTTAAAGCTGTAGTTCATGAACTATGATTGCTAGGCAAGCAGCTTAATACACCGTAAGTTCATCAATGTTTAGTAACTTTCACGTTTTAGATACATGAAAAAGAAAACTAATGTATTTGGATGACTACATTCAAAAATTAATTTTTGAAAGTGACTAACATTGTGAAATAGAGAGAGTAGCCAACATAGACTAAAAAAGATCAGGAAAAAGAAAAAAGGAAGTGTCATCGATCTTACATTCTCAGGATTTGCAGAACAATTAATGCGGCAAATTAATTCTTGAAGCACTTTATTGTTCAAAGCATCACGAATCTCACTGGAAGACACTGCACCAGAAATACAATAACTTTGAACAAAGAAATCACTAATTACTTGTGGCTTTAACCCTGAAATTATGATCCCGTATGTAGGGTATTCTTACGTACTTAAAATGTAGAAAAAAACTTATACATCTCTATCCCAAGACCCTTCTAACCTACTTTTCTTTTTCTTCAAAAAGGTATCTCAAATCATTGACTGCAAAGAATTCTTACGTATGAATTCATACCTATAGCATCTAGTTGGTGCTTTTGGAGTACCTCAATAGGTTCATCAACAATTAATGGCTTTTCTACAAGGGATTCTGGAACAGCAGCTAATGAACAAATCAGAAACAAATGTTTGGTCACCAAAGGGCTTATATGCAACAAATCATTAAATAGAATCAAATTGCCCAAAAGAATAAAAGCTTAAGCTTTCTTCCAAAAGCTTATTATAAGGCACTTTTATTCAATAATAATATTTGTTCAAAAAAACTACAAGATATGTCAACCTGCATATATATACAAGGTACACACATATAGGTTTCATTCAAAAAGTAGAGTGTTTAAAGTTTTGCATAATGCTTCTGAAGAATTAAGAAAGTCCACTGTGGAATCAGCCACCAGCAAGGTAATGCTGCCTAGCATAAATTCAAGTATTTTGTTCAACAATTCAACACCTTCATAGTGTAAGTATGCTCTTTACACACGAAAATCGACAAGACTAATGATATTGGGATGAGCGTCATGATCTTTAATACTGAAGCAAATACCATACTGTATGCCTATCAAATGAAACTTTAAATTGTAATATCCCCACAGCAAGGCCCAACAAAGAAAATCCATCATACCATAGAACATATCATCAAAGAAGTAGCACAAGCAAGCAAATAAAACATACTTGTTTTGTCATCTTGAGCAGACGGCTTCTCACATGGAAATTCTGCAGCATTGAAGTAAGTCTGATCAATTCAATAACCCCAACCCAAATTATTAAATATCTTGATATGTTGATTTTCCTTTTCTTTTTCGTTCTTCTTTATCTTTCTTTTAATTTTACTCTTCTAAATACCAAGCAGAGGTTGTTTATATATAAATCATGCTAAGATTCTGTGCGTAAGCATCTAGCACAAGAAGATAATACACACACATACACTCCCTTTAGAGTAAAGCTCCAATCTTCTCTCCAACCAAAAAAATACAAAGTTATCTATCTCGATAGAAATATCACAACTGTCCCTCACCGTTTAAGAAAAACAAAGCTGGCAGGATACAAATTAGCCCTTCCCTAAAAAGTGCATTCACGAACGGGAGCACCAACGTAGTTTTCATAGTAAGGGACTAATTTACTACTTTCAGATCCTATTGTCACTCCACACTGGCCACTCCCTTTACACGCATTACATCAAACATGTAATAAGCAAACAAATACAATTTGGATTTATAAGTTTATAATAAACATTAAAGGGACATCATACCTTTGTGATTCTTGAAACATGCCAGAGAACAACTACAATAATAAATCCAAAAAAACATCAAATAGGAGCATAATACTTTTTCCCCCTTAAAATAGTTTTAAAAATAAAATAAAATATAAAAGATGACAATTTGTGGGTTTTAAAGTTTCACTTACTAAGGCACATAACATGAAGGGCACTTGTACTTGGATTGTGCTTCGTTGCAAACTTGACATTGTTTTGAACCCATTGAACTTTTAAACAAAAATAGAAGGAAAAAAAATGATTAAAAAATAATAATAATGTAATCCTAATTCTTCACTTGTAATAGCAAAGGTTACAATAGAGTTCAAAGATAGGAAAATACAACAAAAGCACCAAAGATTACAGACAGGGCTTAAAACCATTCCATTAGAATCATCTAAAAGGACAAGTCAACGAGTCAAAATCTTCTACTCCATCATATAATCAAAATCATCTAAGGATAATACAAAAGAAAGCATCACGAGCTTGAGTCATCATTGCAAATAGCAACAGCAGTGGTATTAAAATTAGGGTTCAAATCACCATAAACGCTAAAATAGAAAAGAAAAACAAGGAGGCAGAATCATCAGTACCAGCGGCACAGTGACCCACGATTAAATGAGTTCAAATGAGACTACGAGTCTACGAGAGAGGATGCCAGAAGATTGAAGACACCACTGGAGCTTGTGTGTGTCAAAACCAAGTTTCTGAAAATCGTATCAGTCATCAAACTGTTCGAACTACTGGTTAATGATTTTACAGGTTTAACCGGTTCAGCTGGAAGTTCAACCGGAATAATCGTTTTATAATAAAATAACATATAAAATAAAAATGAAAACAAAACATATAATTATATCATTATATAGACCTTAAAATGTACCCCAAATTTAAAGTACTAAATCAACCAAAGTGTTATAATCTCAATCAAGTACAAACATAAACAATGGGTATAGTATCAAGTCAACCTTTTCACTAGTAATTGTGGGTAGGGCAGAGAAACAATACGATAGTTTCTACAGATCAGGAAAACAGAGAGCTCCAATTATAAGCTTCACATCATCAACACTGGCTTCAGGCTATATCTTGCATAGCAGATAACGAACCATAAGGTAGGATAGGTACAAGGATACGGCTACAAGTGCAAGCTGTATCTCACAGCAGGTTCATATCCTTGAGGTTGCACACTTGCACATAGGTAGAAGGACATAGCAAAGCAACAAAAGATCTAATTTCCCACTCTCCCCTTCAAAATAATGACTACCAGTGTCCCTGCAAGTCCTAGTTTCTGCAACTGGGTGCTTCACTTTCTTGCAAACTGTATTTCCTGGCATAAAACTTCTACATTGAAGCATTCTAAAGTAACAAAGCATGTTTGAATTTCAATTTGAAACTCCAAAACCATGGTCAGAGCAAAGCCCGAACCTAAAGTCCGATTTGGATGTTTCCAAACAGGACAGCAAATATGCCAACTCACTCTGTTACTCATCAAAGTCGATCCTCCTAAATTGTTAACCTCTCAACCTTCTACTGTCTCACATAATCCTTTTATAATATTCCTATAGAATTACGCCATTGATTATAGCTAAATAATGTTCACTCTCCATCATAAAGCAGTATCTTAACCCCAGAACGCAACATGATAGTCACCAAAATAGACTTGATCACACCCCAACCAACAAAAGAAGCAGCTAAATCTAAAAATTTCACAGAATTCAAACAGAACAGCAACCAAAAATTAAAGGAAGAGAGAAAAGAAACACATTCACATTACCTAAAAGAATATAACACAAAAATCACACAAAACAAGTGACAGGGGAGAAAAAAATAGAAGATAAGGGTGTTCCTACGTTATTAAACTACTACACAGCAGAAACAGCAAACATTCATCATTAATTCCAACATTCAAGCAAAATTTAATTAATCTAAAATCATCCTCAGCTTGATTTAAAAAAGAAAGAAGAAGTAGCAGCACTTTAGCAGCGAAGGAGAGAACTGAAAAGTGAAAAATACCTTCAGAGCTGGCGACGCAGAGCTTCAGCTCGAGTTGGGAGGGACGCGGACGACGGAGCTGGGGACGACGCGAGGTGACGAACGCGACTTAAGGGAGGCCTCTGGTGGCCTGAGAGGCGGCGACGGAGGTGGGGCGGTGAAACAAGGTGGGAAGCGGCGGCGACGAAGGTGAAGTCTGTGAGAATGAGAGAGAAAGAGAGAGTTGTGCCCTGTGTTTTACTGTCTATCAAACTAGTAACAGCCCCACGCATCGATTATCAATTATCCACCTTAAGTAGTGCTTGGGAGAGAAAATGAGATGAAGGGACTAAGAAGACTCATGCTGAATTAAATTTGTTATTATGTTTAGTTTAAAATTTATTAGAAGACATGTATAAAAATAGAGATTAAATTAACTTCATGTAAGAATAATAAATGTTAGTAATAGAAATTTTAATATTAAATGTTAAAAAAAGTTTTTTAAAGTTTCAGTCTCAACTCCCAATTCTCCAGTTTTTACTCTCCGAGATATTAAAAATACTGCAATTCTGAAGAATAGGATGAAATTTTAGTTCCAGACTCTGTCAACCAAACACAATAGTTTCAGTCTCCTAGTCTCAATTTCAGTATCTAAAAACAAACGCTACCTGAGAGTAACATATTCAATGCTAAGATTTTCATAAAACAACAATGTTAGGTAACCATTAAAAAATTAGCCAATATGAGCCAACAATATTGGATGTTCTATTTCTTTAGGTTTTGGATGTTCTGTTTATAGGTTTAGAATGCTCTATTTTTTTTTATTGTTGGTTGCTTTAGGCTACGGATGTTCTATTTTTTTTATTGTGGATGTTCTATAAACAACAGATGTAAGATATTGGTTACCTATACTTTTCCTTCATCAAATTCTAATTATTCCCATCATTATCTTTCTTTTTCAAAATTTAATTTTTTAAATTTTAAATTTTAAATTTAAATATTTATCAATAATTCTATATGTGAGCAAGTAGCTTTAACCAACTAAAACATTTATTTTTGTGTTAAGTAGAAGGGACAATTCTTAGATGATGAAAGAATAATATGATCCTTGATGAACCAGGGAGGTTTGGCATAATAGGCCCATTTGAAGGTGCTTTCATGCAAATATAAGAAATATAGTTAAGGAAGCGCTTCCCATGTTTCAGTTTGATTGTTTGAAACATAATGTATCATAAATAATGGCCGTGCAGATTTCAATTCCCTTATTTCAATGGCTATTAATTGTTGCCTCGGTCTATGGTGGATTTTGTTCTTTATTTCCCATGGTGATCCAGCAACTGGTACAACTGTTGCACATCGTGTGTCTCGGTGTTTTTTTTTTTTTTAATGCAGATCGGTTCATGTTTTGGCTTGGCTTTCAGTTGCCATTTCTTTTTGGCTTATTGCATTATAATTATAAGCGTTTCTTTTTTCTTTCTTTTTTTTTGTTTTTTAAATTCTATTAAATTAATTTGTACATTGTTTTAAGGGTTTTAAATCAAATAAAATGGTTTAGATACTACAACTCTTGCTTGAAAAATCACCAACTGCTAGAGAAGCACTGCATGTGCATAATAACCTGCTGATAAGTGTTTCAAAACATGTGAAGGAAGATTAAACGAACATGTGCATGATAACCGCATATGATATGATTAAGGCGAGTTCTAGTGTGTATGTGGTCACTTGGCCATACGCATGTATGTTGGATACTGAGCCAATGGGAATGTGACATGTGGAGGGGAGAGAGGAATGAGCACATTGTGTGAGATGCTTTGTTAGAGGAAAAAGCTGCACAAAGTGAGAAAACCGCATAGTTATTAGTGGGATGTCTAACGGCGTGTGATTAGTGTAGAGTTGGTAATTAGGGATGCATGAGATGGGCTTGGGCTGTGTATGTTATGGGGTTGGGTCTTTTTTATGGGTAGGATATACCCTTTTTGGTGCCGTGCAGAGTGAGTGGCGAAGTTGATTTTTGTAATTATTGGGTTGGAAGAGAATTGTGAAGATGTCTTTGAGAAAATGTTTAGTGAAAAAATAGATTATTGTGATTATGGAAGGCAGAGACCGAATGCAAAAAAATTTCAAGACCTATTTTTTTAGAAAACCACTTTAAAAATATGAGTATATGACAATGGAAGCAATTTTTTTTATGTATATAATAACGAGGATAAAATTTTGAAAAAAATAGAAAAAAAAATTAATGTCAATAAATATGGAAAAAAATTAATAAAATATAAAATATTATTAAATTTATATTTTAGTAATTATAATAAGAAAATTCAATGACTATAAATATAATAATTGGAGTTAGGAACAATAATATATTATTAAATTATTATATCT
>JASCZI010181260.1:69980-94076 GCA_036250425.1 Stylosanthes scabra | reverse complement strand
TAATAAGTATGTTTGAAGTTAACAATTTTTTGTTTACATAATGGATTTATTTATGACAGATGCTTGAGAATAAGGAAAATAATTTTGTTAGTATGTCTTACAAAATGGTTGAGAATAAGAAAATCCCAAATCAGACAAAGAAATTAAAATTTTGTAATTTGTGACAAAATTGATATACTTATAATAAATCAAAATATAATAAAATATGTGATATAAATTGATATAAATTTTTTTTATAACATAATAATATGTTCTAACCGAGTGAACTGGAATTTATTTTGAAATTTCGTGAAGTGCTAGAGATTTTTAAGTTTTTTTTTGGTATTGTAAAAAATTTTTAAGTTATTAATTGAAAAATAAATGACTATGAAGAGTATGGGGGTTTTTCTACTCACCACCGTCAGATGGAAAATCCTAACTTTTTTTTTTGTTTTTTCTACTCGGCTCAAACCAGTGAAATGTTCAATCCTATTCCTCCTCTTCAATTTTTTTGCTTCACCCTTGAGTGGGATTGAATCTTTTATTTGTTCACCATGTAGTTACATCATGTAATTTCATCTAAAATTTGCCCATCCCATAAATAAACACGAAAAAACAAACCCATTAGGCTGGCCCATATCCGCTTCACTTAATTAACCACTTTAATAATCATTATCATCATTCTACTTAACCGCCTTCATCCCATTATGGAGCCGACATCACAGGATCAGCCTCTGCCTCAGTACTGCATCCTTTGATGCTTGTCTCCTTCTCACTTCCACATGTCACGTACCCATTGGATCAACACACAACATACATATGTATGCCCAACTTATCACATACACAGTAGACCTCGCCTAAGATTAAATGGGTAGCAAGTTCATTTCAAATATTGGAAAAAAATATACAATAATAGTAAAACGAACAAATGAGTGGAGTCAAGGGACATCGAGTGCCTCACCAAAGACAAACAAATCAATATAAAAAAACTAACCATTAGTTGTAGATCAGTGTCATGCCCATCCAATTCGGCGTTGTTGGTTTCGCCGAACCCAATCAACTCCTCCACACGAGAGCCGGCGGAATACTTCATACATAACACCACCGGAAGAGGCCAACGGTAACCTTCGAAGAAATCGGTTTCATATTACTGCATGAACAAGTTGATTGGGAATTTTGCGCATATGAAACCTAGAGGTGTAATTACTCTGCTAAGGATGAAATTCAATGGGTGAAAAACGATTCCCCTAATCCAATTTAGGGTTTCTGCCGCAAAGGAAGATATACACCCAACCACTAGCGACTAATGAGAGCAAATTACACAAAATAGGCCACAAGCTTGAAAGAAAGGCCCATATAATGGAGCTGTCCATTCTAGTCTTCCTCATTAATTACATAAGGACATTAAAGGGTTTTTCATTGGAGGGAAAAGACAAAAACAAACAGCTTTACAGGAAAGCATTTGTAACATTGGATTACAGGCAATAAACATGTAACATGTGATAATTTTCCTATAGTTAAACACCCTTAATGTTGATGTGGATCGGTTTTATAGTCGTTACTCGTTAATGATAGAAGTAATGTTTGGGCCAAAAACTGGCGCCAAAATATTATAATATTGGGTCAAAAAATAGAGTTATTGGGGTTTAACATAGGGCCAAGTATTGGGTGGACTAAGGAGGGAATGATGGTGATATAGTTCTCCTCCATAAAATCTCCAAAAACTACAAGATAAAAAAAAAAAAAGAAAAACTTTTGTCCAAAAAAAAAAAAGAAAAACTTTGTACCAAATAAAAAAAAACTCTTTTTGACATTAAAACAAAAATCAAAAATGTTTTAATCACAAAAATATATTTGGAGGAAAATATAAAATAAAAATAAAAATTTTTTGACTTTAACAAATTCGAATATTTGCAGACAAATATAAAAAAACAAAAAAAAAACTATTTACACCAACAAATTAGATTTGAGAAAATTTCTGAAAAACAAAAAATTGCAAACTTTAAGAATAACATATCTGGAGAAAAATCGCAAAAAACAAAATAATAACAGTAATGCTACACATCCAAGCATTTACCTCAACCAAGTACAACCAAGTAATTTTTCCCCACTCTCACCCATTACACGCGCTGCCACTCTCCCCCAAAATTCAAAACGCGTTTCTTCTTCTCCTCCTTCTCCTCGTTATTGCAGTTGTTGCAGTTGTCGTCATCGTCGCCTTCTTCTTCTTCTTCTTCTTGCTACTACGATGCTGCCGTCGTCGTCGCCATCATTGCTACCACCACCCACATAATGAGTGTATCTCATGTTTGTGGACCTAAATTATATTAATAAAATAACTAAACATACTTTGTATTAGAAAGACAAAATACATGAATGTACAATAACCCAAGTAGGTGAAGGAAAAAGAAGAAGATAAATGATGGGTTTCATTCAAGGGCACGGTGATGTAAAGATTTTCATTTTCATAAGTTTATCTTAACTCTCTGAACTCGAGATAGCAGTAAAATTTGTTTTGAGTACGTGTTTATCGTATTCTAGGCTTGCAGAACTCGAGATATGTAAAGAGTGCATAAAAAAGTAAATTCATGTCAGCGTGTTTATATTGAAACCAGACACATTTATCCCCAACTAAAATTAATTAATTTTAAGTTATATTAGTCCCCAACTTTTTGTTTTATAAGATAAATTAGTCCATAAAGCATATGAGCCAGATTATGCTTTGGGAACCAATTTGACTTATAAAAAAAATATTGGGACTAAAATGTAATTAATTTTAATTGGGGACTAATGTGTTTGATTTAGAATTTTTCAAGGACCAAAATAGATATACACTCTTATTTTTAAGTTCATTAGAAGTAATGCATTTTCAAGCAATTCACAAGACTTAAATCATCTCCGGTGAAACCCTTTTTGAGTATCAATTTTTTTAAAAGACAAATAAATTGATTTGATATTATGTTATACTTTGGAAAGAAAAGAGAAAATGATAGCAATATCACTAAGTTAATACCGTATCACGTTGAACAAATACCAATTAAAATATGCCACTTGTAAAACTCATTAAATGCATATTAATTTTACTTGATATATAGTATTGTGTGGGCCCAAAATTGATATTAAATTAAAATCAAGTATTAAAGATATTATCTCCGATATAGTGTCAAACGACATATGGTCTCACAAATGCTAGCTATGGGACTTAAATTGATATTAGATTAAAACCAACCATTAAAGATGCTACAATCACATCATAGACTTTAATAAATTTTTTATATCTATGTATAACAATTCCATAAAAAAAAAGCAAGCAGACGCGTATTTTTAGATCCGCTATGGAATCACAATTTATAGCCTTAGAAAAGGCAGCAACTGAAGCCGAATGGCTAAAAAATCTATTAGTGGATATGCCACTGTGGAATAAAACAGATACATCTGTGACTATGCATTGTGACAGCCAAGCTGCAATTGCAGGAGAAAAGAATAAGATATACAATGAAAAAGCCGACATATAAGAATGCGACATAATTTTGTGAGACAACTAATTGAAGGTTGTGTGATATCATGGATTTTGTGAGATCAAAAAAGAACTTGGCTGATCCTTTGACGAAACCACTTGCTAGGACGCTAGTAAGTGAAACATCGAGGGGATGTGACCAATGCTCATTGAGTAAAATTGTATGATTGGTACCCAACAAATTTGATTGTATAATCTATGAAGATGGTTCAATGTGGCCAAAGAAGTCATATAGTTTTAAGGGATACTATCGCTTCTTTGATTTCCGCCATACATATGAGATGTTTGGTGATGAGTTCCTCCCTATACTGTATGGCAATAGTTATGTAGTTATGGTGCTTTATTGTTTTCCGCCATTCATATAAAATCATTGGTGATGAGATCTATAGCAAAAAAATGTGGGGGTGAGAATATTTACTTTAGCATACCCTTAATGGATAAGCATGAAAACTGAGAGTGGAGATGGAGCCGTCTCCTATGAGTTTGGGCATTTAACTCTAAAACTCTCATGTTACCAGGATATAGCACATGGCCGTTAAAGCGCAAATCGCCAGGAGCAGCATTATCTAAGAGATCATTTTGTGGACTTGTGGATGTGCTCCAACTGTTATTTTAGAAGTATAAGGTTCAAAGTGTTTTACTCTACCATGCTTCTATAGGGTTGTCACCCACTTGCCCTAAGGTGAAGTTCAAATCATTTTGAATACTCCAATAATGCAAAATATTTTTCGATCATTTTGATTCTTCTAAATCTCTTCAAGTTTAAAACACGTGAGGGATTGTTGTATAATTATTATATGTTTCAAACTTTTTATAAGATAAAATAAATACATTTTAGTGGAAAACATTAATGATGATATAAGTTGATGATAAAGATGTTGGCAAACAATAATGTTAAAAGTTTTGACACATTGAAGCACTATGTTTAAAATATATTATTAACTTTGCTTTAATAATAAAAATGCTATCATGTTTAGACTAATGGCACCCATATGTTATCACTTTATTTTCTATATTTTCTGCATATTTTAAGTTTCATTTAGTAAATTAAAAAATTTACATTATTACTATTTTAACGATAGTAAACTCTAACAAATAGGAGGGTTTTTTTAAAGAAATTTGTTTATCTTCAATTCATCCCATTTCTTTTCATAGATATTAGGATATTTGTTAAATCTTGAATGTTTAATAAAGTATAATTATGAAATGTGTTAAATTATTAATCTGTATATATATTTATTCATTATTTCGCATATATAAATTTAAGAAATTTTCAATTTTAAATTTATCCCTATGAATCGACTTTTTTTATTGCTTGAATGACAATAAATTTAAGGAATTTTCACTTTTAAGTTTACCCTTATGCATGTGGCCTTTTTATTGCTTGAATACACTAAATTTAAGGAAATTTCAAATTTAAATTTTATAAAATTCCAATTTCAATTTCAAATTCAGGGAATGACATTAATATGTTTTCGATTGCACTTTTAATGATTTGAATGACCACTCATTGCTATATACTTGTAAAGATTAGGGAACGTCACCTAGGGTAAAGCCCGCGCTTTGCGTGAGACACAATTTTATTTAATTTAAGATAATTTATTGATTTTAAAATCATTAGTGTATCAATTATTTAAAAAAATTTTGAAAAATAAATTTTCTCTATTATTTTTATATTAAAAAATTTGTTATTATTTTACTTTGCAATTAAAAAAAAATTATTTGTATTTATAATCGCCATATGAATTTTACAAATTTCATAATACTAAATATTAAAAAACAACAATTATAAAAAAACAACTTTTACATCACATTGTTACGAGTTGCACCTCTTAGGCCTTAGCCCCTCAAAAGAATTCAGTTTGCATAGTGAATATGCTAATACCAATGGAGTTGGAATAAGAAAATCTAAAAAAGCTAAAATAATAGACATGTGACTCAAACAAATGATTTGAATAAATTTGAAAATTGCATTTGGCATGTAAGGAAATACAAAAGAAAAAATGAAAATATATTGAAACTAACTGATAGAAAAATGAATAAATTTAAAATTGAACCTAAGCATTGAACAACAAAAAGAATATCAACAAGTAATATGATATTGTCACCATATTTTCTACTTCACTTCATCCTCATATGTTATTCCACCCATAATCAGGAAAGGTTAGCAGTCTTATATGTTGAGAATTGAAAACAATAAATAATTAATATTAGCATGTCAAATTAATGTAAATGGAATAATAATGAAAAAAAAACATAACAAAATAGTATAAAGGCAGAGTAGTAGAAAAGTGCATTAATGCCTACAAATTACTATCAGTATCCAAATGATATATGGAAAATAATCAATTATTTCTAACTTCACCTATCAAATCATAAAATCAGCTTGTTGGAATTTTTGGTATCATAACATCTCTTAAATTCAAATTAATGATGCAAGTCAAAAAAATATATGGACTATTATTTAAATTAGTTCTTAAAAAACATCGTGTTTTTAAAATGAGTCCCCAAAAGATTTTGTGAGTTAGATTAGTTCTTCAAAAATGTAATTATAAGTCAAATTTGCATATGTTTCAAGAAACTAAAATAAAAATGCATTTAAGAGATCAAGGGAAGACAAAGCTAATTATGCCAACGTTAATAACAAAAACTCTGATTATCAAATGCATTGCTTTTTTTTTTCGATCAGTCGTAGACTCGCCCATGTTCCATCCTCACCATTTTGTACCAAAGCCCATTTTGGTGAGGATCATATCAACAAAACCCATCGCACCCGGTCATATGCTTTCTGAAAATCCAGTTTGACTAACTGATGGAAAGGGCGTTCCGGTATTGCAAACAGGTTAGATCCGGGATCCCTCCGCGTTCGTGAGAACGAAGAGGGAGAAAGATCGTCGTAGCGACCCGAACCAATTTAGTAGCAAACCCAAAATGTTTCCATCAACAAAAGAAGTGTCACAAAAAGATTGCAACCAATTTTCAAAATAACCGAGTACGGGACTCGGGTCGTTCTCCCTAGGAGTTGAAGCGTGGTCTAACTTTGGTTTTGAAGATGTTCGGGGTTGCAAAAAGTGTGTGTGTGTGTCGAGCAAAGTGACAGAACAAGAGATTGATTAACTGATAAGAAATAAGGGTGCTTGGTCTTGGATTGAGGTATTGTGTGTCCCTATGAACACCACTAATCCCAGTTATAGATGGTTGTCACGTAAACCACGAAAGCCACACTCTGTCTAATGGTCGAGTGGGTGGAATTAACCCCATCCCGTAAGTCCTAGGCAACTCATCTAGTGCGAAGGTCCTAGGTCTTTGGAACTTGAATAATCCATCAAGTTCACCTCATTAAGGACTCAATCATCACTAGCAAAAGCCTAGCGTCAACAGGACAGTTTTAACCCTAGGCTTAACCCATCTTTGTCCTTAGGGATTAGTGACTAAGATCATCCACACCTCAACCCATGACCAAAGCACAAGAGCACTACTCCATAATTATAAGAAACAAAACATCGAACAAATAAGCAAGCAATAAGATGAAGAACTAGAAAAGCTTGAATTAAAGAGATCAAATATCCACAAGTCAAACACAAAACAAGTAATAAAAGAAAAGTTTGGTTGGTAGAGGTGATCCTAGAGAAGAAGAACAATGAACATAAACTAAGAGAAAATGAGAGAAATGGAATTCTTTCCAAAAACTCTCCTAAAACTATTCTAAACTAAAAATGATTCTAATGGTAGAATGTGTTGTGTCTTCAGTTGTTCTCCCTCTATATTGGTCGAATCGGGCTTGAGATATGGATGGGCCTTAGCCTGGAAATGTGAATTCCCCAAAATAGCCTTCATTTAAGTGCATTCTGCCTCTATGGCGCGGGCGCGCCCTCTCCATCGCGTGGGCACGCGGTCTTCGTTGACTTCGCCGTTAAGAAATGGAGTGGCGCGGACGCGCCATCTAGGTCGTGCGGGCGCGCCATCAACAGAAAACTTCCTTATTAAGAAAGGGAGGGCGCAGACGCGCCATCTGAGGCGTGCGGCCGCGTGGTCAGGGCTGATTGGGCTTTTTGGCTTTTTGTCTATTCTCCTTGCTTTCCTTGTTCTTCCTAGCTTCCCTTGGGCTCTTTCTCTCCACTTTGGGCCTGGAATTCACTAGGACACACATCAATGTACCAAGTGGGAGAGGATTTCAATAATTTATGCACTTTGGAAGCTAATTTAACAATTAATCAATTAAGATCCTAATTAAGTAAGAGATGGAGAATCTTGATCAATTACTAGTAAATACAAGGAAAAGTATTGATGATGGTCTCCTTTTTAGCATGAATTTTATCATCAAAAACCTCCTCATCACTAACCAAGCAGGTTTCTTTTTCTTCTTGAGCCAGAAAACCGCTTCACAAGCCACCAATGCTCCATCATGAATCCTTTTTCCCCCACAAAAGCACTCTGAACCTCCCCAACAAGTTCCAGCAGAAATTGAGCTAGCCGACCAGAAAAGACCTTGGCAATTACTTTGTACATGCTAGTTACCATACTTATGGGCCTGTAGTCCTTGATATCATTAATGCCACCCTCTTTAAGTGCCAGAGCAACTCAAGTTAGATTGACATCTTTCAGTAGCATTGAGCTTTCAAAATACCCCATAACCACTTGGCAAAAGTTATTACCAATTATATCCCACATTTTCCTGATAAACCTGAAATTATAGCCATCAGGTCCAGGGGCACTAGATGGATCACAATTCCATACCGCACTTTTAATCTCCTCACGTGTAGGCATCTGTTCTATCCAAATACTTTCTTCTTGGCTGATTTTCTTGACCAGATCATCTTCAGTATCAGTTTCCAAGAAGTTATCTTTTGTGTATAACTTTCGGAAGTACCTCCTAACTTTGTTTAGAATCTGATTCTTTCCTCTATAACACTACTCATCTATCTTCAGGGACTCAATCCTATTCTTTCTGTTTCCTGCCACAATTGTAGTTTTTCCTCTTTGGTGTGTGGACCATAAACCAGACCAAATGCACACCCAAAGTTTTTCTCCTTCATTCTTCCCTTCAGTATTATCCATCTAGTATTCTTAATTATCATCTGGCACTAAAAGAACTCTTCATCCCATACACAAAGCAATCTCCCAGCAGTATGAACCGATTCCACAAACTCCCATTTTATCCCATCACTATTACCCCAAATTCTCATTATAACCCTATTGATGCTCTCCTTCTTAGTCTCCACTAGCCCAAGAAAATTCACTTTATTTTTTCTGCATAGCTTCTTAATCATCTCCAGCTTGCCATCCCCACACTTCCCCCTAACATTCCAAAAAATAGCATTCATTTGAGTTTAGACCTAGAACCTGACATAAGAGTTCTAGTCGCCAGCGTTCTGCCCTTCAGACAAGGAGTTTTTCTTCCGCCACTTTGATTCTTCACAATCGGATCTTTGTTACACTTGTTAGCACCTCTTCTACCTACTAGTCTTGCAAGCACCTCTTCATCATCTTCTTTTCTGAACTTAATTCCGCCAACCTGGCATAGGTCTTTCCTCCTTCTGATTTCGCTACTCACCTCACTAATCTCATCGACGCTTTCAGAGTGTACATTAGGGTTTATGTTTTCAACAGCAGGCACTTCTCTTTGCCTCCCTTTGACAACGTTTGGATCAGCATTATGTACGTGAGTTTTGCTTGTACAAGGCCCAAATCTTGGAGCGAATTGGCAAGAGTTTGAAGAGTATGGTTCAGCACCCATATTGGGCCTATTATTGGGAGATGCTCCAACCATAGGGCTAATAATCGTATGATTCCCTTCACTTTTCATGCTTCATTCCTTATAGTCCACATTAGCCCTTAGCCCAACAGCTTCTATCTGGGCCTCCAAAAACATTGGCTCCAATACACTCAGATCATATCCATAGTTTGGAATATTCACCCAGTTCTCGAGAATGAGCCTTGCGCCGTCATCATCATGAATGCTCTTAATCACGTTTTCTGTTCCCCATCCACAATTAATGATTGTCTCGGCTAATGAATCGTTAAAGCACCGATGCATGAGTATGTCATCTTCAACCTCCGAACCGGTCTCTTTAACTTCCGATGAAGAGTTTGAAATAGATATGGTTTCTGACTGCTCAACTTCACTTCTATTCGGGTGTGATTGAACACTGTATATCTCACCTCCAAATTCTTTCACATAGATTTCAATCTTCCTATCCCCGATTTTCACTGAGACCCATTCATTGATTCTCTCCCATTCGTAACAATCTACCAACATTCTTACAGTGCTGAATGACTTCTTCTCCTCTATTCTATCGTCCAGCATTACTAGTTTCCCCCACAAGCTTGCCACTCTGTTTAAGTTTTCCTCAGACCATGCATATACTGGAAGATCTTCTATTTCCATCCACACCCTTCGTGAGCGATTCCAGAAAATGTCCCAGTGAGGTCTCACCTCATCGAATACCGATAACAAGAGAGAGTTATTCATCGCCTCAACTCTTATCTCTGTACTATCAAATGTGATCAAACAACGATATGGACCCACATCTCTACTCTCGATTTCGCCTTCACCCGTCCAGTTATCCATAAGCCAATTCATGACTCTTCGGAAATCAATAGGTTCTATGTTAACACCCATAAGACTTCTGGAAAGCAGCTCTTGTTATTGCTTAGATTCCAAAATTATTATTCTTCCTCCTCCCCTCTAGATCAGCATTTTGTTCTTGCTCTGCTGCCTTCGCATTTGCTTTTTTTTTTTTACCACAACCCACTTCTTGGTAATGAGATTATTCCTTCTGTTATTCATTCTCACCCTCCGTTGATCTTTCATTTACCTCAATTTAGACATTGTTACCATTAGTTTGTTACCTTCCCAGTCCGCTCCATTCCACCTCTCTACAGCCTTCACAGCCCCCTCATAGGCCTTGAATCTTAGAAATGCGAACGGCTTGTTGGATCTGATTCGTTGTTTCCTTGAAATATAAATATCCGTTATGGTACCATCCATACCAAATTTTTTGTATAGGCTCCTCTTCACAATGCTACTTGGAAGATTATCGACAAATAGTGTGTAGACAATATTCCGATGAGTATCGCTTCCATCAATGGAACCATAGAATCTCTCTCCCCTAATTGGAACCCTTCAAACTCCAGATACAACCCCCCAGCTCTCTCCCCCTTGTTTCTTCATCTGGCATAACCAAACACCTCGTCGTGTTTCCCTCTCTCGTATCTATCACCGCCTCTCGAACCACTGCTCGTACCCCCCTCTCACACCGCCTCTCATTAATTTGAAATTTACTACAAATGCATATCTTTTAGGTCATCTAATTTATATATTTCTAATTATGTATATCAAATAGTATCTCCTCCAACTACATTGTATCTGACTTGGTAAGAGCTATATTTGATTTGCTTTAAGTAAGCACAACATTCAAGATCAAGCAAGAGTTGCCTTTAGTTGTGTAATCATCGTTAACCGTACCATGCTCATAATAACAATAGCAAGGATCAACTAATTAAGATTTGAAATATACCAACCTCAAATGAATAATCTATCTTTCTCCAGATATTATAAGTTTTCCATGGGACTCCATACTCTGCATAAACAAATGGTTAGAATTTGCTTATTAAAAAATGGAAATAGTCAACTAAATTAATAAGAGACATGATTGATTCACTATCACAAAAGATTGAAATGGTTGTTGTTTGTTGTGGCTACAGCTTTATATCATATAACAAATTCCTAAGTGATTCCACTTCTTTACACTATTGCATGTCCATTTATTCATCTTAGGGTGTCATACACTGAAAGTTCACAATTATTCAAAAGCATTGTGACTATTCAATGCATACATATATGACCGTTTGAGGCTAAAGATCACCACTGTTTGGATTTCAACGATATAATTGAATGCATGGTTCTGAAAACCGGTTCGGACCGGTCGGTCGAACCGGTTCAACCGTTGACCGGTCATAAAAACAGCTCGATTTCCACAATGGAACCATCAGTTTTTAAACCGCTAGAAAACCGTCAAACCGGCCGGTTTCCGGACGGTTGAACCGAATCGGGACCCGGCCGGTTTTCTGAAGAAAGCCACAATTTCCATCTAACGATGTCGTTTCTCTCTTTAAAAAAAAAAACAAAAAAACAAAAGAATTAGGCATCCCTCGAGCCTTGTCAAACCTCACACTTCCTTTATTCCTTGTTTCTTCTTTTGAAACGGCAGGAAGCCAAGAACCCTAGCCCTTCCCCCATCTCCATCGCCGCCAACACTCCGTCGCCGTCGCTACTCCATCACCGCTGCTTCTCCATCGTCGCCGGATTCTCCCTCGTCTCCCTCGCTTATCTGTCATCGTCGTCTCCTCGCTTCGACGACGTTGTCCGTCCTTTCCTTGCGTCGTCGCCGTTCGTGGTCATCTCCGTCCTTGCTCGACCGCCGTCTTCCCGGTCCTTGCACACGGTAACTGCTTCTTCTTCTTTTAATTATTTAGAGTTTTATTTATTTATTCACTTTATCACATTTTGTTGCTGATTCAGTTATTTGATGTTAGTTTAGTTTACAAATTAGTGATTTTTCTGTTGATTCTGCTGATTGGCTATTCCTATAGGGCAGGTGTTGTTTTGCTGATTTTGTTGATTTTGTTGATTTGTGGTTTTATATATGTTGCTGATTTTTTTTTATTTTTTTGATTTGAGATTTTGCTTATTTTGTTGATTTGAGGTTTTATTTATTTTGCTGATTTTTTTTGTTGCTGATTCTGCTGAGGTATTATTGTTGTTCATTGTTCATCTGTGCTTCCGTCAAATTTTTTTTGATGACAGTGCAAAGAAAACTGGTAAGTTTTGGTTTAGAAAAATGACATTGTATTTGTATATACTATAACCAGGTTGCACTTTCAAACATAAAGACTTGCACATACATTATTTACTAACATTTATTCTGAGCATATTCATTGGGAAGTCATAATGCTTAGAATTTTAATTGTATTCCGCGGCATCATCAATATGGTTTTCATAGCTTAAATGATGTAAAAGTATCTCACTGATCATCTTATATTCTTATTTAAGCAAAGAGTAGTTGATATCTTGATCTTCTTGTGCTACTTTTGTGAAAATCCTTTTTCCTAATTTGTTACACACTGTCACACTTACACATTGCTTAAAGAGAAGTGAGAACTGCCTTTTGTCATGATTAATCTCCTTTGTTAGTGTAAATATCTCTATAAGGTCTAATCCCTTATTTGGACTAAGGTGGTTGCTAGAGTTAATATTAGTAGAAAACGTATTAGGAGACTTGTTTTGTTATTTGGATTTGAGTTGTATTTGAGACTTAGAGTGATATGAGATAATTGGAATTTGGAAGACATTTTAATGTATGTTTGTACGTTATATTGTTAAGAGATAATTTTATTTTTTATCATTACTTTTATTTTATATATTATTTTATTATAGAACCGTTATTTAAAACGGTTGAACCTTCGGTTGAATCGGTTGGACCTATAAAACCTCTAACCTTTCACTCGAGCGGTTCGATGAGCGGTCCGGTTTTCAGAACATTGATTGAATGTACATGACTTTCAACCAAGTGATGCAATGCTTTGCAATTAACGGTTACTAATCGTTTCAATAAATTAATATTAATAATAATATTAATTATTTAAATTGTAAATATCATTGGTAAATACCAAACAATAATAAAATATCTAACCTTATAATTAAAAAGTGGAGAAGATAGAACTTAAGTTTTTTTTTTCATATGTTAGGTTTATAAACTTATCCATCAAGAACAGCAACCTCAAACTTTGTATTTTTTCTATAATTAAAACAATAAAGAAAATTTAGAAAGAAGATAAAAGAAGTTGAAAAAGTCGAATTTATGCCACTATCTTTTTTAAAAGGAGAAAGAAAAAGTTTGGAAAGCTAGGATTTTTGTTAGAGGATATAATCACAAACAATGTTGGTGGTTGCTAATTTATAGACATTTTCAAATTAAAAAAAAAAACTTTAATGACCAAAATTTCAATTTGTTCATTTCATTCAAACACCATAAATGACATGCAAAAAAAAATATCATAAATAAATGATCAAATTTCAAATTCAAATTTACTCTTAAATTTGGCTTTTTTTATTTTATTTCAAACAATAAATGATTAGAATTTCAATTTCAAATTTACCCGCCTATGAACTTTATTTTTTTATTGCTTGAAGAACTACTCATCAAGGTTCTGAAAACCGGACCGGTCATCGAACCATTCGAGCTACCGGTTAGAGATTTTGTAGGTTCAACCGGTCCAATCGAAGGTTCAACCGTTTTATAATAAAATAATATAAAATAAATATAAAGATATAAAATATAATGATATCATCATATATATCTTAAATTATCTTATAAGTTTAAAATACTAAATTAATTAAAGTATAATAATTTCACTCAAATACAATATACAAAGTCAATATTAAGTAGTTTTATATTAAAATAATTATTATTTTCCTATTCTAATAATTTATTAATTATTTTATACATTCTATTATATATAAATATTTATTGAAAATAATATTAGTAAATATTTCAACCGCGAAAAAGTAAAAACATAAGTGTTTGCATTTTAATTTATAAATATTTAATCAAATTTATTTTAATATTAATATTAATGTACAAAAAAAAAATATAATTAATATATAGATAAGTGTGTGCGAATTAAAATGAAAATAACATAAGTAAATATAAATAAGTTAGTGTCATCCAAAAAAAAAATAAACAAATTAGAATGAAAATTGTTTAATATATCCATTAATTTGCATTAATATTATCAAATGTTTGTATAGCCTGGTGGTAAGCAAGCATTTTAAGTACAATGAGGACATGGGTTCGAAACTAATGTCTCTCATTTTGGAGATTTATTTCTCCTTTGAGAGAAAACCGGCTGGGTTTCGGTTCAGTTCGACTGGCCGGTCTGGTCCGATTTTTAGAACTATGCTACTCATTGTTAGACACTTAGTAAAGTATTAAGGAGAAACACTTGTCATCAGAATTAGGCCTCAGATATCAACCATTGTGTGTGTTCTATTATCCCCACTATATAAAGATTGAGTAGTAATAATCTCTTTACGCTCTCAAAAGATTGGTACAAGCTTATTGGTACAAGCTTTTTATTCTTCATTTAATTGACATGTGTCATCATCTCAATGTATTCTATAAATGCACTATTTGGAAAAAAATAAGATTTATTAATTTTAAATTAAAACTTTCAACCATTAAATTTACAATAAAAAATATGAAAATAAAAATCCCCACTATATAAAGATTGAGTAGTAATAGTCTCTTTACTTGATACTTGTCAAGCTCTCAAAAGATTGGTACAAGCTCTTTATTCTTCATTTAATTGACATGTGTCATCATCTCAATGCATTCTATAAATGCATTATTTGGGATAAAAGTAAGATTTATTAATTTTAAATTAAAACTTTCAACCATTAAATTTACAATAAAAAATATGAAAATAAAAATTAAAAGAAAAGTTTGTTATTAATTAAAAAATTTATATTTTTATTTAACCTAATGGGTGCATGACTAAGCTTTTTTTTTAATCAAAATATAAGTTAATTGATTGAAAATTGTCTAATTTAGTGAGTTGACTAAAAACATCATGATATAGCGATTGCAAAATAATTTAGCAATAAAGGAACAACATTTTTTTCAATTTAAGTTTTGTAAAAGAAGAATGTAAAAAACATGACGTAATAAGTGTATCACTGACCTTAAGTATTTTACTTTTTTAAATAATATTATAAATAAATTTAAAATAAATAAGCATATCGATTTAACACTCTGCGCAACGCATGGGAAATATTTTAGTTGTTGTGATGGCTTACAATATAATTAAATAGAAAAATATTAGAGAGCCAACACATTATGGTTAATAGGAAGTCAACACATATTATATATGAGTTACGGATGATCTCATATAAATTTTGAATGATAAGTTAATATTTGACAGAAAATATTATGTAAATAACATTTCTTTGTGAAAAATAAATGGACAGAAAATACTTGAAGAAGCGGTGCATATTTGAAGACTAACATGTAATTAATGAGGAGAAGAATTACAATGTTACTTCAGGTAATCTTGTTTTTCACAAGCACTATTTTCCCTTGGTCAACTGGATTCTTTAGCTATTTTCTTTGTCATTGGATTCATGTTATTTCTTTGATTGATTTTCCCCTGCAGTGAAAGTTCTTCTATGGGGAAAGTATAATGTGGATTGTGGAGCATGATGGTCCTGGTTGCAAAACGGAATACAGAAACTTTAGGGGTCGGTCCATGATTATTTTTGTTGCAGAACCGGCCGGTTTTCACATGATTTTTGTATAATGTTGGAGCATGATTATTTCGGCGCGGTGAATAGATGGTGCAGTGGTGCACACCCAAAACAAAACTAAAACAGAGCCTCCATCGCCGCCGGTTCTGCCGTCGTCTCCGGGAGCTGCCTCGCGTTCGTCCGGTTCTGCGTCGCCACTCGCCAGCTCTGAAGGTAGAACCGGTGCTACTCAGTTGCTGATTCTTCTTTCTTATGCTGATTTTGGCTGTTGTTTTTTTGCTTGCTGCTTCTTGTTCCTTTTTTGTTAACTGATTTTTGCTGTTGCTGTTGTGTTATTGAGGACCAATTTGATTTATGGAACAAAAAGTTGGGGATTAAAAGGTAATTAATTTTAGTTCGAGACTAATGTGTCTGGTTTAAATTCCTTAGGAACTACAATGGTATATACTCAAAAAATTACTCTAAAAAATTGAATGTTATTGTTTGCTGTTGTTTCTGTAAATGGCTAAATGCTCAATAACCGTAGTTTACTTTGAGTGTTTTAGATAATCAAAATTTCATAACTGACATCTGCATATCCTTTGATATGAATGGTGATAGTGTAGATTATAGAATCTGTTTTGGTAGTATGTTTTCCTGATGTAACTGTAGTTGATATCTTTGAACATTGTTTTGTTTTGGCTGCTGCCTTTCACTTACCTTGTAAGATCACAAGCACAACACTTAGTTTGGGTTTCTTTACCACCTATTTTCTATAAATCATATTGATATATCTATTATTAAGCACCGATGAAACCTTTGTTTACTTTCCCGTTTGTCATCAATTATTTGATGTGTATTTCTTCTCCCTGAAATTGGGTTTGTTTTAGCAAGATTGCTTAATGTGTCAGGAAAGGGCTAAATCAAGTTACCCACCCAAATCAGAATTGAAGTTGGGAGAACACATATTGCACCAAGTATGTAGTCGGAACTTCCCTTAGTTTGTAGCTAATTGATTTCTAGTATCCACCTCATAATTCAACACGATCTCCATCTCCACTTAGGTTTTGTGTGTTACTTTAACTTCTCTTTAAGTATTTTTCCATAAATAATTATCAAATTACTTCTTGTTTTTCAAGAAATCTCAAGTTGTTAACATAAAGTCAAAGTTTCGAGGACAGAATTGTAGTTGGGGAATCGAAGAAAATAACTTAGTTGATTGGCCAGCACTTCTCCGATTATGGATGATACAATAAATACGTCAGACAAATCTTCTGCTCCCTCGCTCAACCCTTCGCGAACGATTTGTCATGTGTAAGTCCTTCTAACTTGTTATATCATTTTTACTTGTGAGAGTTTTAGTATGCTTACATGATCAGAAAGTTTCTCTCCATTTTTCTATTTGTTATATCAGTTTTTCCTTATCGCATGAGTAATGCTGTGAAATTTATAACAGATCAATAGTTTACTTCTTGGAAATTTTAAAAATCTTCAAGCAATAACAAATTTTAGCTTTACATTTAGAGTTTGGGATTTATAATTTAAGGTATAGGATTTGAAGTTCAAGGAACGATGCATTCCTTACTTCTTCCGGAGCCCATTAGCATTTGTCATCTTTAGCTGTACAAATTTTTTGTACAGGGAAATTTGGGTTTTCAGTTTCGCTTTATCAGATGATACATAAGATCAAAGATGCTTTAGTTCTGGATCATGGTTTTTTTTTAGTTAAATACCATGATATATCATTTGCTGATATGCAACAAACCCCTTGTTTCCTGGTAAACTGATGAAGCCTCTTTGAGTTGTTCGTTTTTTCCTATGATGACAGATGTCAGAAACAATTTTCACAGTACACTTGTCCTAGATGCAATTCACGTTACTGTTCTCTCCATTGTTACAAAGTAAGTTATCTATATGCCTGTTTGAGTTTGTTATGTAAGTATTTGACAAAGATTGAGCTGTGGGTAAAGTGTAAACCATAAACTGTCATCATTCACCAATTGTTCTATCATTCACCAACTGTCATAATATATATGCCACAAATGTTTTGAGCACAAAATGTTCACTAAATGAATTATTCGCACACTGGTTTTACTGTTGGGGAATCTCAAGTTTATCTGGTTTTCAATCGTGACTAAGTTAAGTTATTATGTTATTGTGGTTTGCTTTGGCATTTGGTATCTTCTTCTTTCATTTGCCGTGTTTGGCTAAGTTTGTAAAAAGCATTGTTTAAATTTTGGCTTTCCATTTATCTTTTAGAAACAGGAAATTAAACTAGGTAGTTATACCAATGGTGTTGCTTGTTTCTTTGCATTTGCATTTATTGTTCTACTTTACTTTCACCTGTGGTCCAAATATGCGGACATGGCTGTCACATTGGCAATTGGTCATAATTTTCTTTGGAAATGGATGGTTTGCAAAATGGTATTGTCTACATGCACCTTCTATGAATGCTCTATCTTGATCTTTCTGATAAACTGCAGTGAGTGTTGATACTTTTTATTGTGAATTGTACAGTCTCATAGTCTCCGTTGTACGGAATCCTTCATGCGAGAAAATGTAGTTGGGGAGCTTCAGCAAATGCAGCCTGATGAAGAAACCAAACATAAAATGTTAGACATACTGAAAAGATTTCATTCAGAAGAGGAAGTGGACGGCATAGATGACGATGAGGATTGTAAGTCATAAACATTTCTGCTACTTCCATAGTACAGATTTGTTTCGTTGCAGTCATTTTCTTTTTTATATTTTCCTTCTTTGAAGTAATCTCTCTCTCTCAAACCAAATTTGGTTTCTCCTGAGGTTTTGTTAGACAATTATTCAAAACTCTCCTTGATAAAGAGCACAAAAAACTAAGTGCATATGTCATAATCTGATTAATTGATAATCCACAAGTTCTGTGGAATTTTGTGAAGAACCTTAAGATGGTACATGGTATTACACAAATTAATTTGAAACAAAGATCACTCTTGGATAAGATTAGGTGGTTTGTCTTCTGTATGTTGTCAAGCAGATTACTTTTTACAGTGTTGTCAGGGACAATTATGTTGGTGCCCGTTGTTATCTTATGTGCTATTTTTCGCTTTGTATTTGAGGAAGTATTTTTTGCACTTCTGCATTGTATACTTTTTTTCTCTGTCTTATTGTCCATCTTTCATCAAACATAAAAGAAAAGCTATGAAAATATCCAAATAAACTGCAGAGTGTAAATTGAGGGGAATGAACACAGAGCAGGACCACAACAGAAAATGGTAATAAATTCAAAATAATAATATAATATTAAGTCATACAGCATAAAGGAGAGTACAAAAAGAGGAAGAAAATTGATATGGATACTTGGAAACAGCTTAATTCTGAAATAGTTCCTTGTTCCTTTCAAAACTTGTGTGACAATATTTTAGTTGCTAGCTTCTTTCAGCCTAGAATAAACGGTATGCAAACATGCCTAATTTCAGATTGTGAATAGAAAGATTATCACGTCTTATTTGCTGTATGCTTACTATCTATTTATTCCTGAAGTAGTATTTTTTTTTTAAAAAATTATGAACCTGGTCACTTATTCTTCTTGATTGGTTTCTTTGCTAATACAGATTCAACACTATCTGAGGGCATAGTGCAGAAATTTTTGTCTGGTAAGTTCGTTTATAATGCTCCCCCTCCTCTTTTCTCTTCTGTTGTCAACTCAGTTGAAGCGGTTTTCATAAATGTTTATATGTTGTATAAATCAAATTCTGCAACCTTAATGTTTGTATTTTATGGCCATTTAACTTTGGATTATGCTGATTTGGGTGTACCTACTTGCAGGACAAGAAATCAGTTTTGACGACTTATCTGTTGAAGAGAAAAAAAGATTTCAAAGAGCTATTGTCTCTGGTGAATTGAGCAAGACGATTGAACCTTGGGAACCGTGGTGGTCAAAACTTTCTGCCAGAAAAATCCGTCTCAGTAAGGAAGGAAGTCAACTTGTTCAACCACTTGCAGAGGAGGACTTGGAAGATGATATTGAAAATCATGATTCCTCCAAAATTCCTCTTGGCCCTGAAACTCCACTCCCTCCTGTAAGCAGGCTTAGTTCTAAGGAACCATCGCCCATTTTAGTTGTTCACCTTGTCGATATCTTATATAGCTATTGCTTCACTCTCCGCCTATACAATGGAGATTGGAGGTCAGATGCATTAGGATCAGTTTTGGTCGTATTCAGCGTTTCCTCCGTGTTGGGTCAAGGTGGGCAACCAGAGACTGTACTGGAAGCTCTCTCTCATTGCTTGCAACAGATATGCTCTCCAGCGTTCCGTCACATGGGCAGGTTGCAATTTGGTTTCGGTGTTATTGATGATGTGATCAGCCTGCTTGAATTGGGAAGTTCTGCCTTGATTTGTGCCCTCTGCGATATGCATTGATTAGTTCAAGAAGCAGGGAAGGTGGCCAAATCAGAAAAGCCAAGAAATTCCAGGAGGGATGAGATTAGAAGTACTAATCAGCATGCGGAAAGAAAGATTTATTTCATCATGTGTTGGGTTCATGAACAACCTCAGGAAGCATGGCCTTCTTTAGCAGCCATTGTAAGAACAGAAAAGGCATCAGTAGTCGAATCTCAGAGTAGGGATAAAGCTCAAAAGTTACACAACAAAGCAGAAACCAAAGGGAAATGTTTAATTGAAGAGATTCAATGATTAACCGGGTACTTTATGCAGCCTTGGATTGTGGATCTTGAACACAAATTTGGAATAATTACAATTAAGTAAAGAAATTAGATAGATTAATCATATGCTATCTATATTGAATAGCTTTTTATGCATGCTAATTTTAGTAAATTCGACCCCTGCATTATGTGACATTGTTTTCAACTTTTGATGATTAGCTTGCTAATTTTAGTAAATTTGGATATGATTAAACATATAATCCAATGGTTAGTGTTTACTTAAATATTTTTAAAATTATGAGGCTGCTTGGGGGGTTGAACTAGCTAGAGAATTTGAAGAGAGAATAGATTCATTCCGGAAGTCGATTGCATAGAAGTCTGTAACAACACTATAAAGAATTGGAGCATTCTTACGTTGCCAACCATTTGAAATGTATTAGAGACATTTAGTATTAGGCACTGCAACAGGAATACCAAATAAGAAAGATTTTATAGAAAAAGGTGTCAAGTTTAAATCTTTAATGTATTCATTGTACATTTATTAAAATATAAAGTTTTAAAAACTCTACTATAATAATCTTAATTTATATCGTCTAAACTCCATTATTTATACCTACAAAGATAGAGAAAAGTCTTAATCACAATTCACAATACGTTTAACTTGCTTAATGAGAATCAATCTATAGTATCACCGAAATGGAAAAAATCCTCAAAAATCCTCTAATCTAAATAGATTAGTAAAATAGTTAAGTGATATGTTAATTATAATTGTATTTATAATTTAGGGTAAAGTATGTTTTTTGTCCCTAACGTTTTCGAAAGTTTTCAAAAATACCCCTAACGTTTAATTTAATTCAATTTTATCCTCAATGTTTAAAATAGTTTCAATTTTACCCTTCATGTTAATTTTTTGATAGTCAACTCTTAGTCAACTATACTTTTTCCAATTTTACTCTTTCACCCACCCAACCCTCTTCTCTCTCCCAACCCTCTCATCTTCTCCCCCAACCCAAAATCAATGGATGCAAATTCAGATCTATGGCTGCAAACCCTTTTGCCTTTCTTCTTTCTCTCCAAAAAAAAAAAAACCTCTTCCATGGCTTCATTCACGCTTTGCATATTTGAAGACCCAACACCTTCTAATTTGGATCTATCTCACAATTTAGATCTGGAACTCTACCGAAATGTTGGATTTATTTTTATTTCATTTTTTGTTTAATTACCATGCCTATGGTGTCAAATCTAAAAGCATGATGTCCATCTCCATTTCCAAGAGCTTGAAGGTATATGTAATGTTTTGTAACTCAACTTGGGACTTGGTGAGATTGTTGTTTTGAACTCCGAACTAGATAACTTGGCTTATCCATATGAGCAACTACTAGGGCTGCTGCGTGTTATTTGATTTCAACAAGGTAGAAGCTGAATATATGAATTGGGGAGAGTTTAGTAGCATTGAAAAGTTCAAGGATGTTAACCATGCTTGTGGCATGGGTTGTGGTGATTGCTGTAGACACATGCCAAAATTCGAAGCTTTGTATTGGCTCTTAATTTTCATATGATTCTCAATCTGTTCTGCTGAAATTTCTTTCTTGGCTTGAAGATAGAGTTGATGATAGGTGAACCTATTATAATTATTAAAAAGACAGAAGTAGTAAGGACGACTTAGGTTGGAACTGCATTTGCTGTCATTGATTTTGGTTGGAAGGGGAAGATTGAATCAATAAGGGGAGGGATGTGACTTGGGAGAGAGAAGAGGATTAGGTGGGTGAAAGGGTAAAATTGAAAAAATTATAATTGACTAAGAGTTAACTATTAAAAAATTAACATAAAGGGTAAAATTAAATCAAATTAAACGTTAGGAGTATTTTTGAAAACTTTCGAAAACGTTAGGGACAAAAACCATATTTTACCCTATAATTTATATAGTACGTAAATCATATTATCTCAATTTAGTAACTTAATTTGTCACCTTACCAACCTTACCAACCATCTCACTTTAAGACTTAATCCCACCAAAATGGCCATCAACTGAGAGCATTACACAAAAACCAGATATCGTATTCTCAGAGATATAACCATATAAACACGTTCTTATCTGATGATTAAACAACTGATAAATAAACAATTCAGCAGCTAAAGAATGCCAATAACGGATTAACGTCTTTATCCTTAAGACTATGAAAGAAAATAATTTAAAAATTCTTAGAAATTGAAATAGAACAATTGCGGGTTAAGATTCAAAGCCTTCATAGCTAACTTTACCCAAGCAATTGTACATGGATAAAGCTCATCATCACAGAGCTTGTACATAAAAAACAGCAAAGATAATGGAGAATGATCGTTCACATATATAGTCCTTCCGGCACCCCTTCTTTCTTCTTAAACATCACTTTATCTTTTGCTTTCTTAAAGTCAGCATGAGTCACCTGACAAGTTGTACGAAAGAAAAAAGGAACTTCAATAACAATGAGTAATCATCAAACAGGGACAAATAATCTTTCTTTTGGTAAGTGATAAATCAAATAGAACATAGATAAAATACTTACAAACATGCAGGAGACAAACAGTAAAAGATAGTGATCATTCCTTTTCTTATTATTTTAAATTTATCTTTGGCGGTAAAAGATAATTAAAATTAGAAACTACAATTACATTAATGTTAAAATTTCCAATCTTATACTCACGTTACCAATGGGAAGAATATATATATAAAGCTAACAGGAGAGAAGTTATCTCATTTCAAAGCCCGGACATACCAAGTGGAAGAACAATTGCTTATAGTCAGTCATAAACAGTGACGATCCTTCAATGAAAAACTACAAGCGAAAATTGGTCCTAAGACATTGTTTTTCAACATTGTTTGATCCCCCTCTTCGATCATTTAGAAAAGTAAATATAGGTTTGGCGCTTTAAAACCAAATTAAAACAATTCAAAATAATAAAATGTTGCTTATCATTCAATTGTATTTTCTTTTACTCCAATGTTCTTTGTTTGTTCCTTTTTTCTTTTTTGTGATAAAAGAAGATTTTTACCAACAAGATAATACAAGGAGAAAGTGTAGGACAAGCTATTAGCATATCTAAGAGGAGTGGGGGGGATGGTGGCAACGTCAAAAACATTAAGGGGAAAAACACTTTACCCAAAGTATTAACATATCCTCCAAAATAATTAAGAAATAGAGGAATATATGAACCATCAAAGTCAAGCTAATTAGATGCAATGAAGAAGCGCTTAAAATGTTATTTAAGATAAAGAAAAAATTATACCACGCAAGATTTAGGGGAAATTGTACCACAGTCCACACTTGTTAGATTGGCAATATAGGACTAACTATTGGTTGTAAAAATCAAGGACCGACACTTAATATTGCAAAGATGAGCATATTGTACAAAAAGAAAAGACAAGTGAGAGAGGAGACAAGCCATTTGGAGAAAATTAGGGTAATAGCTATTTTAGAAAACAACATAGGATTTCACTTGGGGAGTTTGTTTATGCTAGAGATTTGAATGGCATAAATGTGAATCTAACTTTATAAAATAGGATACTTTGGTGTGGTCTAAATCCATAGCCAAACCGTACTCCTAGTAGATCAAAGCTTATTTGTTGTTTACATGAGAGCATGAGGGGAAATCAAAGATCCCTACACCAAATTTTAAAGTTGTGCTTTCTAA